>VSMD01111385.1:0-22754 GCA_008750895.1 Mirza zaza
CATGTTAAGTCTGATTCTAATTCTTCATGCATGCATCTCATCTCCTAAGTTTACTACCAGTTTCCCTCTGGGCCACTGTTATAGTTGGGATATTTGTCTCCTCCGATACTCATGTTGGAATTTTGCCCCAAAAGTTGCAGTATTGAGGGAATATTTACGTTCTCTTGGATCATTAAGTCCAGCCCTGATGAGTGGGTGGATCCCCTGATGAAAGGGGAACTGGGGGCTCCATATAAAGCAAAAGAGAGCCTGCACTAGCACATGGCATGCTCAGTCCCCTGAATGTGTTGTACTTTGTGCCGCCTTAGGAATCTGCTGAGAGTACTGAACGGGAAAGAACTCTCAGCAAAGGTAGCCCGTTAACCTTGGACTTCTCAGTCTCCACAACTGCAAGAAAGAAATTTCTTTTCTTTCTACATTACCCAGTTTCAGGGGATCTGTTATAAGCAACAGAAAAGAGACTCATAGTGGCACCTCACCAGCTTATTCCTTTCTGATATAATTAAGCTCAATGCAGAGCAGTTTTCTCTGGTGATTCCATATGTACATAACCAGGTACAGAAATAGTAGCTTTCATTGGGACATCACAAGGAATATCTTCCCCTGAGGAATTTTCAAGGAACCCGTTCACTCATTGGCTTTGCCAGATCAGGCAGAATGTGGGTGGACTCTTGTAGCACAGTTAGTCCTCCTGTGCCCAGGCGAGAAAGGTGTGTGGAGTGGCTTATTTCTCCCTCCCCTATGTTTCTTGCAGTCAGTGAAATCACAAGTTGCTGGAGAGTTCTTCTACACTCACAAGCCCAAAAGCTGCTGCCACCGGTGAACTGGGAGCTTTAGAGGGTGAAGGATCAAGTGTCTGGTGCCTTCGGGTCGCCTCCCCTCAACACAGACCTGAGCCGAGTCAGCAGGTGCCATATTGCTTTTCCACTCACCATACACCTTACTCCTTCCCAGGAGGCCTCAGTCCCTCAGTTTTTATCTCATTGGTTCTCACATAAAAATTTCCCAACTCCAGTCCAGCTTGGGGGAACCACAGGAGATCTGCGTGACTCCAAAATCTCAACATTCTGGGTGGGCTGCCTTCTGGAGAGAGGGACAGAGAGGACCAAAGTGCTAGCTTTCTTCTACTCAGACCCTTTTCCTCCCCTTCCACTGCCCCAGTGATGGCTGCAGAGAGACAACTGAACCAGGGCTCAAATTAACTGTTTCTCCTCTCTGTTGGAGCAACCACCACACCAGGCCTTCCACAGAGAGTGGGGCTCCAACCTTCCCCGTCTCCCCTCTGATCCCCTACTGTTGGGGCTCAACAAGGCTCATTGCCTGGTGCTCAAGAAGAATCCAATATACTGAGTCGGCAGGTTTTATGGCAGAGAAAGAGTGTTTATTCTAGATAGCACTAAGTGGGGAGATGGGAGAAATCCCAAATCTGCCTTTGCAAGATTTTGGGAGACTGGGTTTTTAACAATAGTTTGGCAGGCAGGGGATTAGGCAATTAGGTTCCTTAACTGAGACAAAATCATAGGGATGTAGAAATCATCGTCTTGTGTTGTTTCAGCCCCTGGAGTCACAATTCCAGTTGAGTCAGTTTCTTGGTATGGGCTGCCGGTCCAGGTGGGTCAGTCAATCAACTGGAATGCGGGGCTGGGTGATATCTTAAAAACTACCTTTAGGTTTCGAAAAGGTGATGTTATCTATGGAGAAAGTTAAGAATCTTTATGACCACTAGCTGCATGGCTCCAGACTGGCATTTATAGAGGAGCAAACAGAGGGACAGCAACTAATTTTTATCATTATTTTTAGCGAGGACTTTACCATCGTTCTTGGCCTGTACCCCACATTGACGGGTGGTTTCACTACCTGCAGCTACTGAGAGAGACAACAGAGCCACCACGCCGAGGTGTCCGCAGGGAATGGGGCTCAGACTTTCCCTCTAGAGGTCCTGCAGCAGACTGAGGGGTGCTCAGACTGTGAGCTCCCTGCCCGCTGGCCCTCCTTGGTGCCAGTTGCCCAGCAACTCCATCACGGTGGTGAATGTCCCGAGGCAGAGGGACATCAAACCTACTTGGGGACCCTGTGGGCAGGTTGAGACCAGCACGCTTTTCCCTGGCATGGTCAGGGATTGATATATGGGACCTGGGGACAGGCCCACAGACCAGATCCCATACCCCCAGGTCTGAATCACATTGCTCAGGGGCAAGGATGAGAGATTTGTGATTGGGTGAGTCCACTACAGCCCTTCCTTCTGCCTTTGCCTGGAAGCTGGGAGTAGACCTTGACCCCAGCTGAAACAGATACTTGTTGACTTTTTTTTTTTTTTCTGAGACAGAGTCTCACTCTCTTGCCTGGGCTAGAGTGCCTTGGAGTCAACCTAGCTGACAGCAACCTCAAACTCCTGGGCACAAGCAATCCTCTTGCCTCAGCCTCCTGAGTAGATGGGACTACAGCCATGGGCCACCATGCCCGGCTATTACATATATATATATATTTTTTTTTATTTGGCCAATTAATTTATTTCTATTTTTAGTAGAGTGGGGGTCTCGCTTGTGCTCAGGCTGGTCTCGAACTCCTGAGCTCAGAGCATCCGCTCCTCAGCCACCCAGAGTGCTAGGATTACAGGCGTGAGCCACCATGCCCGCCCTTTGCGAGCTTTTGTGGAGCCTGAGGGCAAGCTCACAAAACCCAGCCTGCCCAGCCACAGTCCCACCCCGACCTCTGCTGTGGCAGAGAATAAGGGCTCAATTAAACTTCTAGGGCCCCTCCTTTAAGCACCTGGGGCAATCAAGTCCTTCTCCAGAGGGACTAGACCTGGTCACAGGTTCTAAACACTACATTGCAGTTTGTTCCTTCTGGCAAGGGCCATCAACTGTCAGGGAGGTCAATTTGCACAGGACTCTACAGCATTTACTGACTCAACCGCATACAGTGTGGTTGGTTCTCACCCACAAGAACCACCCTCTGTCTCAGAGATTAAACTGGGTATGCCGTTTCTAACGAAAAAAAATGAAAATATAAGAATCAAAAATTGCTCTGGATGAGAAGGTATCACTGAAAGATAACCAGATATATGAAAAATCATGTTAAAAAGGACATCCCCAAAAGAAGAAAATAACTCCATACCAATTGATATTCACATCAGTGGACATTAGATTGGATGAAGCTCCTATCTCAAGTATAGACTTTATTTCTAGATATTGGCTCCTGCCCCTGCATGAGTTCCTGCTCTAAGTATTGACTCATATTTCATATACAGACAGCAGACAGTAGTAGATTAACAAAGGCCACAGCACTTCCTCCCATCCCTGGAGGCCAGGTCCTTTGCACTGTGACCTTGCCACTCCTTCCTTCATGAGGTGGAGTCTATTTCTCCATATCCAAAACTCTGGGCTGCCTTTGATTTCTTTTGACCTATAAACTCTGATACAGGAGATACCATGGGAGAACTGAGCCTATTCAAGAAGTCTCTCAGGCTTTCACTCTTGTTCTCTTTAAACCCAGGTCAAGAAGGCTTGGAGCCTAAATTTCCTGGGACCCTGAAAACCCTAGAGGCCCCTGAGATATATAGCAACCAGAGTACAAGGGGAGGCCAGGCGGCAATTTTTTTGTTTTTTGATTTTGTTTTTGTTTTTTCCCTAAGCTACCCTGCCTGGCAAACACTGACTTGTATGTGACTCTGACACACATGCCCAATGGCTCCAGACCCTGGCAGTCTAGGGTCCTGCATTGCTGGCAGCTGGGCAGTGATTCAGAGTTTTCCAGGAGGGCAGAGAAAAGCTCCTGAAGCCCATGTTCATACACGTGGTCCACAAGCCGCCCTCAGGGCAGCAGGGCATGGGGGTGGGTCTGTGCCCTCTCCAACACATCTGCCAGGCTGTCTGGTGCCATTTTGTGGAATGTTGCTCCCTGGAAAAGCTGTCTTGCCTGTCCACGCTCGCCATGACTCTGTTGTATAAAGGCATCATGAGTAGACAGGGCTGAGAGGGAGGAAAGAATACACATGGTGGTTTCCCCAGGCCCTGCTCTCCCTGAACTGCGCCATGGAACTCACATCCTACCAGAGGCAGCCCTGTCCATTTTGGCCCGTTAGACCCCATCTGCTCTGTCTGGTGGCTGGCGTTGGTGTCACATCCCACTCATGCTTCACGGTCTGCTACCAATGGTTACAGCTACACAGATTTCTCTATGTTACGGTGTCATTCAGATGTGATGAAGGAGACATGTCTCATATGAAAGGGGTGAGGACAAATGAATGCACTGGGCCTGTGTTTTCTCTCCTCATACAGCTACCTTCATTGCTGTTGCTATGAAGCTGCACTGCTGGCAAGGTGGTTCAACCAAATAGGGACCTGTTTGGCACTATCTACTAAAGGTAAACGTAAGCATCCTCTGTGACAGAACAATTGTAATTCCAGTTTCTTTACCAACAGAAATATGTTCAGCAAAAGATATACATATACAACAACTGACAGTTGTTGTATATGGAGCAAGGGAAGAAAGAGACAGACTAGTTAGGCGGCTATTGGAATAATCCCGGAGAACTGTAAAGGTGGTTTGGACAGGAGTCATAACAGTGGAGGAGCAGGAAAGTGGTGTGATTCTGGTTGTGTATTGACAGTATAGCTGAATACTTGCTGATGCAGTTAATGTGGGGCATGAAACAAACAGGATTCAAAGATGACAGCAAGGGAAGGAAAGAGTTTCTGTGTACCAAGATGGGGGAGACAGAAGAAGAGCAGATTTGGGAGATAAAATGATCAAAGTCTTAATAAATAAATCCTTCATGATTACTTAATCATTTTATTTATTTAATAAAGCAGGGCTGGGCTCAGTGGCTCATGCCTGTAATCCCAGCACTTTGGAAGGCCAAGGCGGGAGTATCTCTTGAGGCAGTGGGTTTAAGACTAGCCTAGGCAACATAGCAAGACCCCGTCTCTACAATAAAATGAAAAGTAGCTGAGTGAGGTGGTGAATACCTGTAGTCCCAGCTACTCAGGAGGATAGGTGGGAGGGTCGCTTGTGCCCAGGAATTCGAGGCTACAGTGAGCTATGACTGTGCCACTGCACTCCAGCCTGGGCCATAGAGCAAGACCCCAACCTCTTAAGAAAAAATCAAACCAATAAAAACAGTGAAACTAAGCTTCCTGTAAATGTTTCAATTGATAATATATATAGCGTGCATATATAGATATAAAATTTTAGTAAGAGTTCTACGTAAAATCCTAACTCTAAACCCATTATTCAATTATATATATGTGTGTATATGTGTATATATATACATATATATATATTTTTTTTCACACAGAGTTTCACATTGTTGCCCAGCCTAGACTGCCTGGCATCAGCTTAGCTCACAGCAACGTCAAAATCCTGGGCTGAAGTGATCGGCCTGCCTCAGCCTCCCAGGTGGCTGGGAATACAGGTATATGCCACCATGCCTGGATAATTTATTTTGTATATTTCAAGTTGGCCAATTAAATTTCTTTCTATTTTTAGTAGAGACGGGGTCTCGATCTTGCTCAGGCTGGTTTTGAACTCCTGACCTTGAGCGATCCTCCCGCTTCTGCCTCCCAGAGTGCTAGGATTACAGACATGAGCCACTGGGCACGGCCTCAATTATATATTTTGAATTGGAACAACAGGAGCCACATGGTCTTTAAGCTGAACTGTTGTGGGCATCTATGGGGTTGACCCATAGCATTATATCAGAAAAACTAAGATTTATGAAAGAAACTGAAGGTAGTCTTATTAAAACTGACTGCCCTGATTAAATGGTGTATTATGTGTATGTATGTGATTATAATGTTGGAGAAAGTAATGTAATGATCAGAGTACCAATTTGATTTTGTTGTGGTGGTACAAGCCTAAAGTAAAATAATAAAACTCCTGTTATTTTTATATTTCAAATATCTATGACCTATGATTATCCTCTTTTGGTGTCTTAATATAGCAAGTTAAGAGATTTCTTAACATTTAACTGTCTTTAAATTAATTGCTCATGGTGCATTATATTTGGATATGCCGCTTTGGATTATGTTTGCTAATATATGGGGCTTTCCTGTTAACGTTGCAAAACAATCACCTCTGGGGCCAGGAAGCAATAATCTAGCTAAGGGTTGCCTGAAGAAGAGGAAAATGTGTTCACAGAACCTCACTCAAGTGGCCCCCAGAACCCAGGGATGGTCTGACACACACAAGGGGGGATGAGTGAAGGGCAGGGAGAGGGGCAGCAGGAAGCCTCCTCCAGTTCCAGAACAGGGACAGCCAGCAGTAGGCTCCATCTCCCTACTCACTGCCAGGTATTCTCCTGCTTCCTGCCCCTCGCCCCGCCCTGGGAAGGCTCAGCCCCGCCCCTCTGATTGCGGTCCCGCCCCCCCAGGACGTTGGGCCCGCCCCCACGTTCTCTCCAGACCTGGCCACGCCCCTATTCCAAGCCTGCGCACTAGTGACCACTTTACCTGGGAGGAGGAGCCCAGAATGGCATCTAAGCCACGCCCACAGCCCACTCCATGAACACATCTCCCCAGCCATACACTTCTGAAGTCTGGGAGTACAATGATCAGACTGGTAATATAATTTCGTGACATTGATAAAAGACTAAAAGTAAATGTCTCTGGAAAAATAATACCCACTGACCTGAAAAAGGTGGCCCGAATGGGGACAAAGGAACATTTTTCTTGGCCTTTACCCTCTGACACAGCTAGTAAGGGGAAAATGCCCCATAAGGGGACAGGGCCCCTAGGGGGACAATGTTCTCCAGCTGCCCCTGCTGCCTAGAGTCCTCTCTACCCCAGACCTCGGTGACAATTATGAGCCCAAGTGTCTCTTGCAGAAACAAGGACACAGAAAGAGCACACAACAGGAGGGGGAATGAATGTTCTCTAAGGGAGGCACAGGTCCACTTGACACACCTTTCCACAAATGCTCCCAGCTCCAACTGGACTAAGTGCTGCCTCCTCCTCTGCTCATTGTGTCCTTGCAACTATGAGGAAAAATTAAAGTTGTTCCCTCTGGATGAGTGACATTACTATATAGTTCCCTGGTTATCCTCTCCGTTGTGTCATCATGAATTGACAAGTTCTTTTCGGTAAGAAAGAGAAGGGTTTTACAATCAGAAAGAACACAGTTGTTTTTAAAAACAAAGGAAAACACGGCGATTACAAGAAATGAAGTAATAAAATAAGGCAATGCTTACAAATTGAGTGAAAGCAACAAAAAATAATTGGAAATACAATAGAATTAGGAATTTATATGAAAAGGAAAGACTAGATGACAACAAAATACAAATAATGTTTCAGTTGGCAAGAATGGCAAGAATAATGATAATTTTTCTTAATCTCTATTTTCAAATTCCCTTGATGAATATGTGTTCCCCAGCCCCCACATCCAAATAAACTTCATGCCATTCTAGGGTGCTGTGGGGTTAAGAGCAAACAAGATATAGAATCACACATATCTGGGTTCTACTCTTGCCTCTGGAACTTAGTGACAGTATGTCCTTGATCAAATGACTTGACTTCTCTGAGACATACATACGGAACCTAGCTGCCTAGATTCACATTAGCATGAAGGAAGATGACACAGACAAATGCTTAGCACAGGGCCTGTCAGAGTTAGTAAATAGGCTATTGTAGCCATCACAACAGAGAGATTGATGAGTTTGTGATTTTGCTAGTTATTTGTTTGTTTATATTACTGATCTTGAGTTAAAAATATATGTGAGAAGCACCCTCGAATCTCACCAAGTTTTAAGTTCTTGGCCTGTAGGTCCTACTTCTGCCTTGAGGTTGTCTGACACACCTTGCCCCTCCTGTAATGCTCCTCTCCATCCAGGCTCCTCATTGTCAATTAAAGTCTCTTTGGAAAGTTGGGGTGACAGGGTGAACCAGCCCTATCTAATCCCTGGTCTATGGGTGGTGACAATTCAGACAGAGAACCTTCAGCAGCAGCAATTCCAGTCTCAGTGGGTGGCTGGCTTGCTGAGACCATGGACACCATAACTCACACATTTCCTCCTATATAGACAGAATGAGAGAAGACGCCATACACTTGGCCAATGATCGTTCGTTGTCTGGGGGCCAGTGCAACAGGTCATTGAAAGTCTCATCTGACTATGACAAAAATTCATTACCAGATTCCCAACAAAAGCTTATGAACCCTGTGTGGCTACCATTGGCTGAGATGGTGCTAGAAGGGAGACTGATAGATGGTAATAGCTCAAATGTCACTCACTGGCCATCTGTTCCCTAATTTCTGGTTTCCTTTCAAACTCCACACTGCCCATAGCAGGTTTCAGAGAATCTCTGGGGACAGGGGTGCACATATTGAGGGCACTATGCTGGTTGGTGGCATGGGTGAAGGTGGCTGGTTGGGAGTGTCTCAGAGCCTAATGTGAAGACTGATTCTGTAACACAAGACAGGGTAAGAAAACGCATATAAACAAAGTTTCAGCTGCAACTGGAGAAAAAGACAAGTGATTTGAACTCTGCATACTGGTGAACTGCTCAGGCAGGAAGTGATGCAATGCAGGTCAGGCCCCTCTTGACTGAATTTCCAGGGTAGAATTGCTGACACCTGCAGCTTAAGATCTCTGTGAAATCCAAGGAGAGACATTGAGCCCAACCACCCAGTGTGGTACGTCTACAGGCAGGACACCCTGCTTGCTATCGTCTTATTTTCCTTTCCTGTGGGGAAAGATATTAACGATCATGATGATGAGGCAATTAATGAGCTATTTAAGCCAAGGTAAGCAGCACAGAGAACAGACAATCTCAGTTAATTGGAAATTTTACACAAGCAGTGCAAATTGTACTGATATAGTTAAACAACAAACATGTAGCTGTGACTACAGGAATGTGTCACCATGCCCGGCTAATTTTTTTTCTATATATATTAGTTGGCCAATTAATTTCTTTCTATTTATAGTACAGACAGAGTCTTGCTCTTGCCCAGGCTGGTTTCAAACTCCTGACCTGGAACAATTCGCCCGCCTTCGCCTCCCAGGGTTCTAAGATTACAGGCATGAGCCACCACACCTGGCCTCTTCTAAATTATTAATATGTTGTGTGAAATGAATGGTATTCATTAGACTTAGCAGGCTATCACTGATTGCTTTGTCTAGTTCCAAAGTCTAGACCACAAGAGTATGATTGGCTCAACTAGGGTGAGGTGAAAAGCACAAAACCAAGTAACTATGGCCAGGGAACTTGGCCACAGAAAAAACAGAAGGGTGTGGGAAAGTCTCAGAGAAACGGTGCCTGCTGGACAGACCTATCAGCCTGAGACTGCTGCCTCCCACCTACCGGACATACATACAGTACATAGACGCTTTGACACGTATCCATAGGTAAAATATTTAAAAGCATCTCTTGAGTAAGCATAAAAGCACTTACTGTAAACAAGGAAAACAACTGAAAGTCCAAGCCAATCCCATTGTCACAGTACCCCAAAGTGAATTCTTGTTCATATGTATAAATAGCTGATGTTATGTGGCCACTCCTTGAAACGATGGTGAAGTTCACGGCTTCTGTAGAACTGCTGTGATTCTATAAAATTCAAAATCCTATAGACTGGGGCCGGGCACAGTGGCTCACACCTGTAATCCTAGCACTGAGGCTGAGGCGGGAGGACAGCTGGAGCTCAGGAGTTTGAAACCAGCCTGAGCTACATACGAGACCCCATCGCTACCAACGATAGAAAAATTAGTGGGCGTCGTGGCGGATGCCTCTACTCCCAGCTACATGGGAGGCTGAGGCAGGCAGATCACGTGAGATGTCTGAGAGCTGTGATCATGCCACTGCACTCTACCCCGGGCAACAGACCAAGACTTTGTCTCAAAACAAAACAAAACAAAAAGAAAACAAACCAAAACCAAAACCTACAGACTAAAGGATAATCTTAAACATTGCCAATGCAAAATAGTACATAGAAATTAGAGAATCAAGGCCAAATAATATGATAATATGGAAAGAGTAATGGTATCTCCCATTTCCCCATGCAGAAGCATTCTCCTTCTTTTGAGTTCTCCAGTTGGTGGGAGAAGTCATCTATCATCAGGGGAGTTTCCACGCCTACCTCTAATCCCTGGTTCCCAGATTCATGACTTCTGAACCTTGGAGAAGCACAGGTGTTTGGTTCCTGGCTTAAATTGTATTCCTAATCCTGTAAATTAGCATGCAGACTGCACAACCAGCAGTCCAAGCTGACACTAGAGTGGAGTCTACAACAGGCCTTTACAGGATTCTGTAAGGCCTGTGCTCATACTAGTTACTTGTGGTCCATTATTAGTGGTCCAGCTAATTTCTTTCATTTTTTTTTTTTTTACTAGAGATGGGGTCTCGCTCTTGCCTATGCTGGTCTTGAACTCCTGAGCTCAAACAATATGTCTGTCTGCATTGGCATCCCACAATGCTAGGATTACACGTGTCAGGCATCACGCCCATCCCGCAAATCTTTTTAAAAGCTAAATGAGCCACTTGCCAATTATACAATCAGGAATGGACAAGGACCTGGCAGTAAGCGGTTTGGGCTGCATGAGACCTAGCTATAAACAAGATAACTTAAGCAGTAGACGTCAGAACTTCAGATTAGCCCTCCTGAAAAAGATACAGGTAAGTGTACATCACAAGAAGTGCCCAAGGCTGCTGATAAAGGTACCTGAGAAAACCCTAGACTAGGAAGGAGATGAGGGAATACAGCGCATCAGGGAGGATACAACAGTATCAGCAAAAGCAACAGCAGTGCCTGCCCAGACTGCCTCACATTATTGTACTATGCAACCATAGGAAACATGAGAAACAATATAAAAGAGTACGCAGCACAAGGCTGACACAGCAAAGCCTTCACCAACAGACACGGCACTATTCACTGAGGAAGTGGGAAATAAGTATGCATCTTCATGGTGAATGTCTCAACTTTGCAAGAAGGCCATATTTTCTCATGTCCCATCCATCAATGTGCATTTTTCCCTCTGACATCATAATCTGGAGCATCCTCATATTCCCGCTTGAAGACTTAGGTAACCTGAAACAGGGACACCGCTGAACCTTCCCCTCCTCACATTGCAACTCTGCCTTACCCCTTAACAGCGTCAGTGGGTCCAGTACTACACAACATGCATACACCCCTCACTGCTGTGTCCACACCTCTCTCTCCTTGAGAATGCAGGCAAGGTCTCCTTCAGACAGTGTAGAGGTCCTCTGAGGGGACCTAATGGCAGATGGGTCAGACCACTAAAGGGCAATAGCTTCCAGCAGACGACTAGGCAAAGTGATACCTACAGCCTGCAGGTATGTGCTCTTTTCATCATGAGGAACAGGGAGGAAAGGGACGGGTTAACCCTCCAGCCAGATATCCAACCCAGGAGTTCTTGGACACCCAGGCTCATCTGCAGATACACAGGAGGATCCGAAGGTCACTAGCTTCACCTACTGGTCAGTGGTAGGACACACATGACTTCTTCTTTCCACCAACATGCAGAGTATGGTCAAGGGAAGGGTATAGGAAGCTAATGGAGAAATGCTTGGCCAAAAGCTCCACCTGGGTTCCCACTCACTGAACCAGGAGTACTCGAGATTCCTGGGGTGCCATTGCTGTGCATAGTGCAAGCCATTCTGTTCAGCACATTAGTGTCTCAGCACAGAAGCCTGACAACAGCCCATCACCTATTTGGGGGTCCCTAGACCCCAAATTTCTCGTGCTCCGGTATCTGCCAATGCCACTGTGTGGACCTTCCACAAAGTATTTGGGCCATTGGAGTGTGGAAGAAAGAAGCGCCCGGGCAGAATGTTGCAAGGATGTACCAGCAACAGTAGCTCACTTTCATGTCTCTGCTGGTGAACACAGCTCACTAGTAATAGGAAAGACTGAGTGGTCAGCTCAACCAAAAGGGATCCTTCCCCAGAAACAACCGCACGAGACACACCATTGAATACACAATGCCTGTTACAACCTTCCCACCAGAGGCCCTTGGCCTCAGCTTCTCTGAGCAGCTCTACCCAGTGCCGCTGTCCCCAGCCCCTTCCCACGTCTAGGCTGTAAGCCCCTGATGGAGGCACCGTAGGCAATGTGTCATTCCATCTGTCCTGATCTCAGAAGCCTCGCCCCCCTTACTGAGCTCTAACCTCTATAAATCTTCTCTTTGAATAACAGACTATCTAAGTGGCTGAGGATCCAGACATGCAATTCATTTAGTTCAAGTTGTACTGTCACATCTTATTCGGAGCGTTTTTATCACCAGTTATTTCTGCTACAACAAAAGCACCCTGTGTGACCTCTGGATAACCTTACTGAGGGGAAAATGGAGAGAAGGTAGAGGTCAGGGTAACCGTTGATTTTTCTAGAAACAAAACACCACTAAGAAGGCTTCTCATAGCTTTTGATTAATACCACAGGATCCGGGGTCAGCTAATCCCCGAATTGAGACCTCTCTCTGCTATTTGTTCTGTCTTTGTTCCCATGGCAAAACATGGACCTAATCTGTCCATCATTAATTTCATCTGTAAAATGGAGATACTAGAAGTACTTATCTCAATGGCTTCTGAGATAATTAAGACTAAACATAAAAAAAGAACCAAGGACAGTTCTTGGTCCTAGTAAGCTTTGTTTGTTCGTCTGTTTGAGACAGAGTCTCACTGTGTTGCCCAGGCTGGAGTGCAACAGCATCGTCAAAGATCACTGCAACCTCAAACTCCAAGGCTCAAGTGATCCTCCTGTCTTAGCTTCCTGAGTAGCTGGGAATACAGGTATGTGCCAACACCTGGGTAAGTTTTCTATCTTTTTTAGAAACAGGGTATTGCTCTTGCTCAGGGTGGTCTTGAACTCATGACCTCAAGCAATCCTCCCACCTTGGTCTACCAAAGTGCTAGGATTACAGGCGAGAGCCACAGTACCCAGACCCTAATACACTTTATATCAGTGGTAGCTGTGGCTATTTTCTTATTAGCATCATCACCCCACTCGATCATCACCACCATCATCATCATTTTCGGGAGGCTATTGTGCCTCTTAAAATGATTGTTGCTATCCCTGTGACACTACTGGATGCATAAACAGGGAGTCAGTATGACAGGGGAGATGCTGAGCTGCATTCTTATCACTGGTTAACATCTTCCACTTTGATTGGTCCTTATGTTCTAGAAGAACAATGTAGCCACTAGGAAGACTAGAGTAGGCATTCAAGGTGGAAGACATAGGCCTTCAGTTACAACAGAGGTGGGAGAGGGATGTGTCTTTTTCTGCCTATTAATTAAAAATAAATAAGGCTTCTCTTCTGTTGCACCCGCATATCTTCACTTCCCCAAGGTCCTGAGAGAGGCAGGCACTTTGCAGACAGGGGAAAACAGCAGAAAGAATGAATTGGGTAAGTTGAGTAGATATCACATTTAGAGAAGAAAAGAAATTACTGAGCTGGAGACTACACAGGTTCTTTTGTATGCTGTGTTCTCATTGCTATCCACAGCATAAAGTTATTTGTTTTATAAAACAATACAAGAAAACAATGTATATCGTCAGAGAAAAACCTAACTGGGAATACACCAAAATGGTCACAGAGAGTATGATTCTATATAGATGGATTTTCAGAGAATTAAATTTCATTAGTCTCCAGAAATCTCTAGAATTTGTATATAAGCACATATTACACATATCTATCATCTGAAAAGTCATTTCAAAACAAGATGAAGAGTGAGCACATCAGCCCTTAGGTATGTTGTATCATTTCATCAAATATTAGCTAAATTAAATTGTCCCCTACATACATAATCCATAGAGTTTCAGTCAAAGGCCTTGCCCTAAAGTGTCCATTATAATCCATTCTCCTATAACCCATATAAATTAGAGGCATTAAAAATACTTTAAGGCATACGTAAGTTCAACATGAAATACTTCACACCCAGAATTTACAGCACATTATCATTCTGACTAGTGAGTAGACATTCATTGACCATTTGCCTGCTGAGACTAAGTGACAAGGTTGGCCTAGGAATGAACTCCTGGGAAAGATTCAAAGAGCCAGGCCCTACCTTAAATTCAGAGGAAGTCCACCTTCTCTTTTATTGAGAGTTCTGGTCTTGAGATGCTACCAATTAGAGTCATCTTTTGGATGGTGATTTTTAAGTGCCCCAAGGTGGGATTACCCATTAAACCATTCATTTAGGTCTTCTTCACCCTCCCTCAAAGCAGAGACACAAAATAACTTCAACAGGAGTGGACACAAGTGGCTGTGGGAAAGGGAGGAGGCATCATTGTCATAGTTGGTTCACAATAGTCGTTGACTAGCAAATAACCTGCCCTTGGTCACCATCATGTCACATGGTGAAGGAACACGGATGGCTGTGGGTAGGACTTTTTCTAAACATCTCAGGCCTCAGTTTTTCACTGGGTGGGAAACCAGGGCTCTCATGTTTCACAGCTTTAAAGTAATTTAACCAATTACAGGTTAATTAAAAGTCTTTGAAATGTAAACATATGTTATAAAGGCTAGACACTTTGGCTTCTCAACACACACAAAAAATGTAAATTCCTTTGATCCTGGATGGGTGTCTAGCATTACAACCCATGCTAATACAACAGTGGAGGATTCAGAGACCTCTACTGAGACAAAGGGTTAGAAGTTTCTTTCAGCACTTCTTAGAATAAGTCTATATTTATATTTAGTACATTTCTCCCCATTTGAAATTGTCATAAGTCTTTAGTTAATTTTCAAGAATTACTGCCCACAAAAGAAGTGATTTTATATAAGCAAGGAGAGAAAGGAAACCCTATTGGCACTACCAGTTAAGAAACACTCCCAGCTGGCACTTTTTGAGAAATCCCAGCACCTCCTGATGGCAATAAGTCAGGTCAGCTCTGATGTGAGGTGTCTGAAGTAGCCAGAAAAGAACAAAGCTCGTAGTAAGGAAAAGTCCAGGTTCCTATGCTACCTCCTTGCAACCATTATAAAGGTTGGTTTTGCAAGAGATGCCCAAGTAATCTCTGAGGAAACTTGCTGACCCTACAAAAGGAAACAAACATTTTGTTGAAATTATGGCAAAAGTCTAAAGAAATGGGATGGGGGTGGAGGCTGGACAGGTAGGAGAAGAGCTAAACCAAGCACCATAACGTGCTGCTCCAATAAACATATTCTGGAAATGAGGTACTAAATCCTTGAGTATCTCCTCTGTGCTGAGCACTTTACAAAGGTTTTTGTGTTTGATTTTCACAACATCCCTGACAGCATGGTATGATTCTCATTTTGCAAATGAGGAAAATGAGAGTCAAAGATGAGAGTGAGAAAGAGCCACAGGTCTTTCAGATTTATATACAACAGACTTACTGTGAATAAAACATATTGTGTGGTCTTAGCAGTCTGCAAAGCAAAGCAATGGCCAACAGTGTATGGAGGGGTAGATATATAAAGCAGAATTGAGCTACATAATACTTGAATTGTTAGTCTATTTGCCCAAAACCCCTATCGGATGAGTGCCCATCCAAACACAGTGAGTGGAATGACAGACTATCATTCTTTGGCACTCAATTGGTCTACAGGTCTCATCTTTCTCATATAGGAAAGGTCCTATATATTGCTGGCTTTAGATCATAGTCAAAGCCCTATTTTCATACCTGTATAAAAGTCATATGTGCATTATTTCCATAATTCCTGTATTCCTGAATTTTGTTTATGGAAATCTTATCCTGTCATTCCTGCTTCTGCCTGGTACTGCAAGGGTTTTCAAAACAAAATAAAAAGGCAGGCAAAACTTTGATGTGAAAATGTCAAGATCAGGATTCGTTGATATCTGACATTCTAATAGAGTGAACGTGTCTGTACAGCAGCACCTAGAGTGTACAGAGGATACAAATAAGGACTGGGAAAAATGTCACTGTTTAGTTAAAGAAATCGATTGTAGAAAGAGGCTCTCCACCATGAAGTTAACAAGCAGTGCCCATGGACTGCCCCTGACATTGTTGGTAGCTCCTAGCCTAGAGACTCAGGAAAGGGATTTCCTGCAAGCCTTTTCAACACCATCCTAAATGATAGTACAGCTGACAGGAAAATGGGTGCTGCCCTCCAGCCAACACCTGTCACCTTACAAAACATAAGCTTGCTCTTACTTGTCTGCCTGGTCTTGACAATTGGTTCCAGTTCAACCCTCTTCATGTTAAAGGCCCATGGGCTGACTGTATTGGACTTTTCCATCACAAGTTCTGAAGCAGATGGTGACTGCACCAATCTGCCAGGAGACTTTCCTGTGGGCGGACAGCCTCCCACCACTATAGGAAAGTTATGTACCTTGGAAGCTCATTTAGATGGGTCGCTGGGGCACACCTGCTTTTTCTCTTATCTAGAGTAGATTCTGAAAATGGTTGGTGGGGACCATGTACTCAATCATGCAGCCTGTGTGGAGTAGTCAAAAGAGTGAAAGATAATGTAAGATAGAAACTACATAAATCAAGCACGAAATCAGATAGGACCAATATTTTAGAGACCCGACTGCAGCTTCAAAAGCAACAATAGCTCATCCTACTCTAATGAAAAATGGAAGAATTATTAAATATTAGACTGAAAGGCTTTGTCTGTTTTTTGTTACAAGAGAAGGTTCAGAAGTTGAGTTTTTCTCTTCAATAATAAGGCTATTAATCATACAAAACTACGGATAATCAACTTTTGTAATGGGTTTTGTATTCTCACTTTGTTATTAATTACTGACACTCATATACCATGCAAGATTGTGGGTAACAAATCGAGACAGGTTTGACAATATACAGCTCAGTTTTTGTCTCAGTAATTGGTAACGTAGTAAGTTTAATATTGCTACTATTACAAACCTGGTAATACCACTCAGAAAAACGTCATGAAGAATCCATTTACTAAGGAATGTTACTGCAATCTGACATTAAACATAGGCCTTTGAGTACATGTAGTGTTTGTCTTTCCATACCTCAGATACTTGACTTAGGATAATAGTCTCCAGTTCCACCGAAGATGCTGCAAAAAAATATTATTTCATTCCTATAAAAGGTGTCCATGTAACAAAAACATTCGTATCCCCTTAATATTTTGAAATAAAAAAACCCATAGGTCTTTGAGGGGAAAATAGAAAAAAATGGATAGTTGCTAAAAATAAGGGATCTGCTCTTAATTGGCAAGTATGATATCTAGGATATTATAGGGAATGAGTATGCAGTAAAAATGCCTTCATTCCACACTTAAATAATTATTGAAGGGCTAGGGCTTTTCCTGAAAAGTTAGAATTACTGAGGCAGTTAATATCCTAATTCATGAAGTCTGCATTTCTGAAAGTAACAACACAGATAAAGTAAAACCCGAACACTAGCAATGAATCTTTCACCTTTCTAACGTCATCAGGTGGACTGAGAAAATATCAATGCTCTGTCACTCACATAGGAGTCGTTGAACCATTCAGCATGATATAACATGTACAATTCAAGTCAATATCAAGAATCATCCCCCTGGCCTGGAGCACACCAGGCAGAAATGAGCGGGCATGCAGCTGAACTCCTCACACACTCCCTGGAGCTGGTAAGTGGGCTCCCTGCCAAGGCTCTGAGCATGGTGGCGTGGGGAATGTCCATGCTTCTGCCCCTCCCTGGGCCTCAGTTTCCCCATCTGTGGAGATGGCAGGAGTACATACCAGACATACTGTACGGGTACCTCAGGTATTTACTGAGCACCTGCTGGGCCCTGGACCCAGGCAGGAATCAGGCACAGTCCTGCCCACAGAGAGGCCACATCCCATAGTGGGGGTGGGGCGGGCATTAAACACGTGAGCAAAGAAGAAAACATCAGCTGGTGGGAAGTGCCAGGAGCATGGGCTGGTGAGGAGAGAAAGGGGTAGGTGTGGGGATGCCGGGGAGAGTATTCAGCCAAGCAAAGCCTGGGGAAGGATGCTGCAAACACAGAGACCAACAAGCACAAAGAAGGACATGGACTTGATGCATGTGACAAACAGCAGGAGGCCACTGTGCTGGTGCTGGGGGCAGTGGTAGGAGAGTGAGGTTGCAGAGGTCGGCAGTGGCCAGATCGTGGGATACAGTTGGCTTTAGCCTTAAGAGGGAACATGAATTTGTTTTAAAAAATCAACTAGCACTAACGCTAGTAAGGAAACTCAAACATCACCATTATCGAAGAGAAATAACTGTTTCCTCACAGAAAGTATTGCTACTGGAAGCTTAGAACTTGTCCCAGAGGCTGCATCAAAAGAATGAAGACAAGTGATTTGAGGAGAAGGAAAGAGGAGTTTATCAATTTGCTGGCAAATGAGGAGGATGGAGATTCCTGTTTAAAATGCCATCATCCTAATAATAGGCAGAAACACAGAGCTTTTACAGAGAGGTTTTCAGTTTCAGTCCATTTCTGTTGAACTACAGTCGATGATTCTGATCATCTCGTGTCAGTCCCATCTCTGCCGAAGACAATCCCAGCACCTCCACTCAGACAGTTCTGTTGAGCCATCTCCTGTAGCACAAAGAACAAAGGACATTGCCCCTCCAGACCACTGCCTTGAGACAGAGATGCAAGTTTTAGTTTCCAAAGAGTGAGTGAGGTTTTAAAGAGAGAGAAAACATTTTTGCTGTTTTTTCAGGCCATTCTCTGTTACATTTTCCTCCCCCCCCCGCATCAATTTCACCCTTCCATATTTATGGAAGGGGGGAATGTAATCTTTGACTTATTTTCTTTTGAATTAGGGTGATATTTTAGATGGAAGGTTTATACTGTAAAGCTCTGGCAGTATATTTATGGCAACAGATTACCAGGCAAAAACAGTCATCAACAATAACTACAACAGTGAGGACTGATGAGGCAAAATGGACTGTCGCCTTGTACACAATGTCTGATACAGGGCTGGGTTAGACAGAAACATGGGACCTCTGAGTACAGAACTATTGGTTGCACCCTGTAGGTGATCTGACAGACCAGCCTTTGTAAATTCAGAAATGCTTGCCCTGAATGAGGTTTAGGATGACAAGCCAGCAATAAGGCAGATCAACAGAAGACACAATAGCCTAGGGAAATCTTCACTAAGGAGTTGTCCCTCTATCCTAGACACAAAACAAATAATCAAATGAAGGTTGGTAAAAATATGAACTTTTTTTTTTCCTTTTTTAAAAACAGATACTTTGGATTGCCTAAAAGCTGGCCCCTCTTCTTGGTGCTTGGGTCCTCTTCTTCCATGGGACACCTCTTTCCTCTGGTATGATGGACCCATGGTTTTTATTTTCAACAGTTTTAATGAGCTGTTAGAGACACTTGATAGAGTCTCTTTCCCTTTTTTGTTTCCAACCGGGGCGGAGCCTTGAAAGAGGCAATGAGACTCATGTATAGTCGTTAGCACCTGACCCACTCATTTGACTTGTTGTTTTACTGTGTCGTTTTTACTCATGGTTATATTATCACATTTACCTCGGAGTGTCAGAAAGGGTCTCTCATAAACTATGTTCTTGGGCTTATCTTAAGCCTGCTTCTAGGGGCACCCTTATCTGGAGGAGAAGTGGCAATATCTTATCTGAATTTCGTGTATCAATTTCAGGATGTATGTAATTTTCATTCTAGATGTAAGGGTTTGTTTATTGGCTGGGTTACCTCCAATATGAAAGAATGTCTATTATTATTCTACATAGAGGAGGGGAGTCTATGAATATCATAACGACCTATAGGATCATTGAGTCTACCGTGTCCTGCCTTGGAGAAATAGTATACGAGGTTCCCACTTGGCGTCCACTTTGAAAATTTGTGGGCGACCACAGAACATTGATCAACACATCCAGGTTCAGATGATGGGAAGCAAAGTTCCCCTGATGGGCACTATCATGGAGTAGCCAAACACGGTGATACTTTGAGCTGTCCAGTGTCACCTTACCTCTCTGTCTATGGTGTCCATCACCAGCATGTCATTTTCTATCTGCTTGGCCGCTTTTCCTGGAGTGCATATGTCCATTATCCCATCATCCTCTGAAGCTTGTTCCCGTTCTGCACTGATGTATGTGCCTTGTGCCAGCAGCTCCTAGTAGGAGCCCATTTTGGAGCTCCAGGAACTCTCTCCGTCTGCGGAGGACAAGCCTTTACCCAGCCTGAAAAGGTATCTATTAATACAAGTTCAGGCAACTGAACAAAATTGCTAGACACTGTAGGTCTTTTTGTTTGTTTTTTTGGTTTTTGTTTTTGTTGTTCTTGGACCACCTCGTGCACATAAACAATTTGTTGTAAGCAGGGTCTTTCCGAATGAGGATTCATCAAATCCATTAAAGCAAGCACATAGACAGTCCAAGGTACACAGGGTCCTCCCAAATGAGGTGCCCGCAAATCCATTAAGGCATCGCATCTATAATGTGTGTATTCATGTAGCTGCCTCACAGGAGGCCAAACCAAGGCTTCGGGCCTGAGAACGAGTCCATGAGAATTCTGACTCCATTTAACTGTGTCATCCCAAATGTCACAGTCACAGTCTTTACTTCCAAAGCAGATCTAAATCTAGCCTGAGTATCAAGGCCCCAGAGAACAGATCATCTCCAGTGGCCTCCTTAGCAACTCTGCCAGTCACCTTTCTTTGGCCATGTTGGCCACCTGCTTGGGCTCAGCCATGGCCTGTTTCAAGGCCATTGTTTTAACCACTTCGGTACCGCGCTCACCAGCCGCGAAACCTTGCCCACAGCCGGCACTCATAGTCCGCACGATAGTGTGTGCTGTGCATTGACGAAAAATCCGTTTTGCTCTTGTGAGATGAGGAAAGCTTGAAAGCACTGAAAGCTTGTTTTACTTTACAGGCAGCTTTACTTGTAATGTAAATCAAAATAGGTAACATAGACATATAAGTTTTCATTATGTTATTTTTAAATGTTCACAATTTCATTTTGATTAATGAAAAATTAGAAAAGTCATATCACAGCTGTCGGCTACAGTCGCTGTGCACGTTCATCTGTGGCTGTTGACTATACTCGACGCTCATAACGAGGTGGTTAATGGCATACTGAATATCTTTATTTTCTGTCATCAGGAGACTACCCCCTTTTTTAATAATTTTTTTTTCCAGACAGAGTCTCTTTACGTTGCCCTGGCTACAGTGCCGTGGTGTCAGCCTAGCTCACAGCAACCTCAAACTCCTGGGCTCAAGTGATCCTTCTGCCTCAGCCTCCCAAGTAGCTGGGACTACAAGCATGCACCACCATGCCCGTCTAATTTTTTTCTATATATTTTTAGTTGGCCAATTAGGTTCCTTCAATTTTTAGTAGAGACGGAGAGTCGCTCTTGCTCAGGTTGGTTTCCTAATCCTGATCGTGTGCGATCCTCCCGCCTCGGCCTCCCAGAGTGCTGGGATTACAGGCGTGAGCCACCGTGCCTGGCCTTTAATGGTTGCATAAGCATGTACTATTAAAAAACATATTTAGAGTCCATATAGATGTTTATCTTTTTCCCTCTGGATAACTGTTCTGCTTAAATCCACTAGCTCAGTTTTCTGGGTCAAAGTCCCAGGTGGCAGTGCCACTGTCATGCTCATCACATAACCAGCCCTTTGTTGTCCATAAAGCCGTCCCTGTCAGGGAAAAGATCCCAGTCTTGCTCTGGCATTGGCTGATCTGACGGATCTATCCTGCTAGAATACACAGTCTCTAGAACCTCTACACAGTCATGTTGTAAAGACTCATTCCCACTGGCTGGAAAAAGGTGGCAGGATTGAGAAGAGACACAGTCTTTAATAACAACTCAGAAGTAGCTGTTACTGCCTGGAGGCAAAGAGGCCATTCTCTCACCATATTGATTAATCGCTTTCAGAAGTATGTCATTGGCCTGGGATGTCCCCCTGCTTCTAAGGCTCATTCTTTATTTGTTGTCTCATTTATGAGTCAGGCAAACGCACAGCAGGGACAGTCATAAGCTGTCCCCTTAAGGGCACCCTGTACAAGGCCTTTACTATCATTCTGAAGTCTGGGATGTAGATGCCATTTCTAGGAACCCTAGATAAGTCTCCTTTTGTTTGTAATTCTTTCCAATTGCAGGTTCCACAAGTCCCATTAAGCTTTTATCAAACAGGGCAGGAGAACCCATGAGGCAACACAGGACATCTCAAGATCCTGTCCTGTAAATGCAACTGAGTACCATTCAAGTTTGTCGGCCCCTGTTTGCTTGTCTACAGCTGTCTCCTGGCTGGGCATAGCTGGTGCCTGGGGCTGGGACAGTCGCCGGGAAGGGGTCTTCCCAGACCGCTTCTGTCCATGGGCTTGGCACTAATTGAATCCCCAGTATCAAATTTGCCCATAGCTCCTGTGGGAATATTTGAAGTCATGGGGCTTGGAGTGTCCTACTTTCTTTGCCGTCAGAGTCCTGCACTTTTCAAAACAATATTTATTCTTCTGGGGGCTTCTTGCTACCTGGAATCCTGGCAGTGTTTTGTCGAATGTCTTTTCTTTTTACAAAAAGGACACTGTTTAGAGGACCCTTGGTTGGCACCGCTAACAGAACATTAATAGGTTTGAGCTTTTTGTTTTTTTCCTGGTGTTATACACTTTTTAATCATTCTGCTCTGGCTTGGGATGTGTGCTTTGCCCAAACTGAGTTTTCTGCCAGGTCTTAGAAGTTGAGACCATTCTCAACCCCAAGTCGCAAGCCAGTGGGCATGGGATTGAACAGTTCAAGTTGCACCCTCCCCTGGCCTTCTCATAGTGACAAGATGGTGGGGGGAGGCGGGTAGTTGAGGAGCAGGGCTTTTCTCTATGCCCCCTACTGGCCATGTTTGCCTGTCTTCCCTCTCCCTGGTAGGGGGTGA
>VSMD01111388.1:0-87175 GCA_008750895.1 Mirza zaza
AGAGATTCAGCCACCTAGGTTAGGGTCAGGGATTCTGCTCTGAGTGAAGGGAAAATGTATTTTCCTTTTAAATAAGTAGTGTGTGTGTGTGTGTGTGTGTAAGAGAGAGAGAGAGAGGAGAGAGAGAGACCCCTTGGGTGACAGAGAGAGAGAGAGAGAGAACTCTTGGGTGACAGCCTCTCCTCAGTAGAGGAGAGCAGTCAGGTGCACACAGGTGTCCCCTGGGAGACAGGGCTAGAGGTGAGGTCCTCATCCCCACGTGTACTAACCCGCACACTGTTGTGTGCATGCTGGAATTTGAGGAGGTGTGCTCTGAATGCACGGGTCACTCAGCCAGCACCTCCCTGAGCCCCAGGGTGAGCTGGACCTTGAGGCAGGAGCCCAATGTGGGTATCTGAGGACCACTCTTGGCACTTGGGCTCAGGGCATGAGGCAGGCAAGAGGAGTGTGCAGAGGAAGCCAGACCCCCAGGGGTCCCCTGGCATCAGCACTTAGGGGTTGCACCACCAGTCGCACTTCTGAGCCTCAGCATTCCCATCTGCAAAATGGGGATGACAGTGATGATGCCTGCATGCTGGTGGCAGGAGAGGCTGTGTTGTGCACACACTGTTTGTCACCCTACAGCAGGTAGGAGTGCTATGAACTTGAGTCCCTGGAGGCTGGGTGTGCACCTGTGCATGCTCACTCCTAATCAACTCCCAGGCAGCCAACACCATCATCCAGAGTTCCTACTTATTAGGCCTCAGTATGCTCAGTATGGCCAGATGATTCAATCTCGTGCAGAACTGCTTGCTCTTAGGGAAAATACACCTTCCAGTATCCTGACACTGCTGCATCTCCGACTTACCTGGCCTGCTCTGGCCTCTCTCGGCACCACCAGGTAGGAACAATGTCACTGTCCACCAGACAGAAGCCCCCAGCACTAGTCTCTGACCCTCAATAGATGTATGTGACAGCTCGCAAAAGCCACGTGTCGGTAAACCTCCTTGGTTATTGATCCACCACACTGGTAGCTAATCCAGGTTGCAAGCAACTAGCCACCTGCCCCTGGTGGAAGGCTCCACGCATTCTCATGTTCGGAGCTAAGGATCTCTTCAACTCTTTTATGTGAATGTGGGGAACATGAAATCCGAATGGCAGGAGCATGTGGCCTACTTGGGTTTAGCACCAAATACAAAGCAATCTTTGTTCTCCCGAAAGACTTGTAAAATTATGTTCCTGTCCTAAATCACTAAAATGTTGCCTTTGGGCCAAGACTTTATTTGGGAACTATCTGGATGCCTTTCTCCTTAGAATGGAACAGAAATTGGGCAAAGTGCACCATGGAAACACATGCATACGCCCGCCCGCAGTGTAGACTACGTTGTTCTTCACATCCAGATCACAGCACTAGGCTGCAGTGGTTTTCTGTTTTTTTTTTTTTTTTTTTTTTTTGAGACAGAATCTCGCTTTGTTGCCCAGGCTAGAGTGAGTCCCTTGCCGTCAGCCCAGCTCACAGTAACCTCAAACTCCTGGGCTCAAGCAATCCTGCTGCCTCAGCCTCCCGAGTAGCTGGGACTACAGGCATGTGCCACCATGCCCGGCTAATTTTTTCTATATATATCAGTTGGCCAATTAATTTCTTTCTATTTATAGTAGAGATGGGGTCTCGCTCTTGCTCAGGCTGGTTTCGAACTCCTGACCTCGAGCAATCTGCCCGCCTCGCCTCCCAGAGTGCTAGGATTACAGGTGCAAGCCACCGCACCCGGCCTGCAGTGCGTTGTTGAGCTTTCATCTTTGAAAACCTAGACAACCATATTCCTCAACATCTACCACTGACCTTTTGTTGAAAAGCGCTGAGGCAGATTGTCTCAGGCCTGTGTAGGCTAGGGCCATCTGCACAATGTGTTCAGTCTTTCAGGCCACTAGAACCATGAAATTAGTTTCCCATGGCTGCTGTAACAGATTGCCACAAACTGAGCTAAAATCAAGGTGTGTTCAAGGTTGCATTCATCTCTGGAGGCTCTAGGTGAGAATCTACTTCCTAGACTTTTCTAGCCTCTGCGAGCTGCATATTCCTTGGGCCATGGCCCCTCCCTCCATCTTCAAAGCCGCCAAAGGCAGTCAGCCAGTCAAGTCTTTCTCTCTGAGCTGCCATCGCCCCAGCTCTCTCTTCTCACTCTTTCTTTCATCCATCAGGACCCTGTGATTACACTGGGCACACCCAGGTGATCCAAGACAATGTCCTTAAGTTAACATCATCTGATTAGCTCCTTTTTTTCTTATTAGCTCCTTAATTCCCCTTTGCTATGTAGCTAAACTGTTCACAGGTTCTGAGAGTTAGGATGTGTATATCTTTGGGGGCCATTATTCTGCCTAAAACAAATCATGAACAGAATTTAGGGTAACTGCCTTTTACATATGAGGAGGGCATGGCCAATACCCAGTGGGGTGTGCTGTGTTATGGGCTTTGTCCAGAACACAGTTTCTGTCTGGTTCCCTCATGACCAAGGGCTGAATCTTTGCGAGGTGGGATAATTCCTGACACAGGGCAAAGATAGGCCCAGGGATACATCCACACCTGACCCGGGATGGAGCAGTCTCGGGCTTCTCAGGGGAGGCAGAGCATTAGTAAGAAGGTAGCTGGCTGGTGACACTGTGGGCGGTGCTGTCTCTCGGGCACTCCTACCACACCTGAATTATGCATTGCCAGCTGGGCCCCTCCATTCATTCATTCATTCATTCATTCAGCAAGCATCTATCGGTTCTGCTGGGCATGGGGAGCAAGGTGGGCACGGCCTATGTCTCTTGCCTTCTGGGTGTCAGGACATTTTCTCTTCTGCATTTCAGGTCCAAGAACTGAGTCTCCAGAACAACTCACACACTGTCACAAGCTCTTCAAAGAGAGTGACAGAATTGGAACAAGAAGCCCAAGCTGCTCTGTCTCAGTGAGTCCATATGGACCAGAATTCAGCCACGATGTAGCTGCTGCTTTGTCCTCAGAGGCTAAATCCAGTCCTCATTCCCAAGTACCTGGCACCAGCACTTGTTCTATGCAGGTATGAGTTCTCAAGGCTCCAAAGCTGCTGTCATCCTGCTTGTGCTTCCGAGACAGCCCACAGTGGACGCTCTGCAGTGCCTGTTGAACTCAAGAGTGGAATCAGAAAGCCCGACAATGACACTCACTCAGTCTTTACTGTGATGGGTCATTGCCAAGCCTCTACTGGCTGTGGCTTCTCTGAGTGTGGAAAGGGAGCGGACAGAGGCTCACTTGCACCCGTAGTAGCATGCGTGCACCACTGCTGGTCTGTCTCCACGCTGTGTGTGTGTGTGTGTGTGTGTGTGTGTGTGTGTGTGTGTGTGTGAGGGACAATGTGTACATGTGAATATGTAGTGAATGTGTGAGGTGTGTTTGTGTGTGAGTGAGTTTAAGTGTGTGGTACGTGAGTGCATGTCTGTGAGTGTAGGAGTGTGCAGTGTGAGTGGGTCGTGTGTGTGAGTGTGTGAGGTGTGTGTACCATGTGGGGTGTGTGTGTGTGTGTGTGGTGTATGAATGCCAGTGTTGTGTATGTCTGTGTGTGAATGTGCTTATCTGTGTGGTGTGTGTCCATGCAGAGTACGAGTGTGTGATATGTGAATGTGTTCCTCCCAGCTGTGAGAATTTCTCCAGCGCTTATTAGGCATTTGCTGAATATTTAGTATTTACTTAAATACATTTTTATTGAATAGTTGGAAGAAATTATATGAACATTCTTTTAGAAATAATATAAAATAAAATATTATAGAAGTATTAGGAATTTTAAATATTGGCTTTTTAGATTTACATAAATTATAATAAATCCTGGCTAGGCTGAGGCTCTTGGTTTGGAAAATACAAAGGCAAGTGGAGGAAAAGGAAAAGGTCTTTTTTGAAATATAAGGCACGTCAGCAAAATGGAGCTGACGAGGCCGGGCACGGTGGCTCACACCTGTAATCCTAGCACTCTGAGAGGTCGAGGCGGGTGGATTGCTCGGGGCCAAGAGTTCGAAACCAGCCTGAGCAAGAGCAAGACCCCCGCCTCTACTATAAATAGAAAGAAATTAAATGGCCAACTAATATACATATAGAAAAAAATTAGCCGGGCATGGTGGCGCATGCCTGCAGTCCTAGCTACTTGGGAGGCTGAGGCAGCAGGACTGCTTGAGCCCAGGCGAGGTTGCTGTGAGCTAGGCTGACGCCAGGGCACTCACTCTAGCCTGGGCAACAAAGTGAGACTCTGTCTCAAAAAAAAAAAAAAAAAAAAAATACAGCTGATGGGCCACGACGACAGGGACATTCTTCTAAGAGAAGCCAGGCCAGCAACCACACAGGGAGCCCAGCAGCCTGGTAGACGCTCCATCCATCACGTCTAGATAGAGGAGCTGCCCTCAGTGACACTTTTCAAATTTGTTTTGAATGACTGGCTGGGTCCATGTGACTCACTGTGTGTAAGGAGCCCACTCTGGCTTGTGGGAGACAGTCCCTCCAAGGGGTTAGAGCTTTGCCACCAGGTGCACAACTTCAAGTTCCTCCTACTGTGGCTAAGCATTGTGATCCAGGAAAAGAGATGTTACTTCATTAAAAAAAAAAGTCCTTTATTACAGTGTATTTTTTCAATGGTAGCATTTAACAAAATATGTCTCCACCCATTGCAGCGTGTTTTACATGCATCTTTATTGTTGTGCTATCTTTGAGTTAAGCAGGAATGAATTGGCTGTTTATAAATTTTGACAGGAAAAATAATCCATTTACATCTAAGTAGGCCCAAGATAGTCACAGTCTTGTAGTCCAACAAATGTGGGTCACAATCCTCTCTGGCACCTCCTGGGCCCATAGATGAGAGGGGTATGTTTCCCTTCTAGGGGCACGACACAAGGAAAAGCTAAACCCACATGTAAAAAATGAAGGCTGGGGTATTTTCTCTCCTAAAACTCACTTAAATGTAGAGATTGCCAAACATTTCACAATTTGCTTCAAGAAAACAAGGTTTTACCTTTATTTCAAAAAAAAAGAAAAACAGAAAAAAAGTAAACCTGTAATTCCCACAATTCCCAAACAGAGACTGGAGGAAAATGTATTTTAGAATCAAAGATGGCAGGCACATCTGTTATTTATTTGGAATAGTTTTCCCAAGTCATTTACCTTAATTATTACAAACGGCCTCTTACAATACTGAGAAGAAGAGACTGAAAATTACTAAATATGATTTTTCTAGTACAGAAAACTAAACATCCTTTGAGTCATGCATTGAACAAGTGATTTTCCATTCATTCCAAGTACTCCATGAAATAGCCCCTCCAATACAGGCAACCCTTCAACACCACAGGTTTGAACTGCGTAGGTCCACTCATACTTAGGTTTTTCCCAATAAAAATTATGCCAAGTGTGCCTGCTTTCCCTGCCTCCCCTTCTACCTCATCTAACTCTTCTCCCATCCAAGTACTAACCAGGCCCGACCCTGCTTAGCTTCTGAGATCAGACGAGATCAGGCGTGTTCAGGGTGGTATGGCCGTAGACTTCCTCTAACTCTTCTGCCTCTTGCATGCCTGAGACAGGAAGACCAACCCCTCCTCTTCCTCCTCCTCCTCAGCCTACTCAACGTGAAGACAATGAGGATAAAGACCTTTATGATGCTCCATTTCCACTTCATGAATAGTAAATGTATTTTCTCTTCCTTACAATTTTCTTAATATTTTCTTTCCTCTCGCTTACTTTATTATAAGAATACAGTCTATAACACAAATAACATACAAAATATGTGTTAATCAGCTGATTATGTTATCAGTAAGGCTCCCAAGGTCAACAGTGGGCCAACAGGTAGTTAAGCTTTGGGAGAGTCAAAAGTTATACCTAGATTTTCAACTGTGCAGGGGGTTGGCACCCAATATATTTTCGTTCTCCAGAAAACTGTCTGGCATATTATTTAAATTTAAATAGTCTTTCAGGATTGCTTATCTTTTTTTTCCTACTAATATGCTCCTCTGGGGTCTTTCTCAACGCAATCATTCGGTTGAGCCTTTTACCTTCACCTCCACTATAAAGGCAGCTGCAAAATTCAGTCCAGTTTCAGTTCCACTGTGGTGGTCAGATCTAAACCTGGGCGGTTAGAGCAGGCCAGTCACCCTACGAGGAAGGGGCCTGCCTCAGCTCGGAGATTCCAAGTCCAAAGAGCCATAAGCACTTCAGAGAACTACAGTTGGAGTTCCTCTAGTGCATGGAAAACACAGTTCTGACCCGGCTTACACCTCAACCCACCGTGTGTCTCCATCAGGCAAAAGGGTCTCTGCTTTAGCCAAGAGTATGGCTCTTAAGAAGCAACAGCAGAGCACAAAGAGCAGAGTGAGAAGCTCTCAAGACTTTTAAAGGATGACTACTGTGGATGTGAGACTAGGGGAAAAAAAACAAAACATTACTCTCTTGTTCTCTGGTGGAATCTTAATATTTTTCAAGAATCTGCTCAAATGCCATCTTCTTTCCCCAAGAGAAGATCACTGAACACTCCAGCCAACTGGACTTGGTCCCTGAGCATCCCACCCCAGGCAGGGGGCAGGAAGCAGGGGAAGTGCTCTCCCCAGCCCGCGAGCCACCCTGCCCACTTCTCTGTGGCCATGGCTGGCTTCAGGCCACCTGTCCCCATGCCCAGCCCAG
Source organism: Mirza zaza (assembly GCA_008750895.1). Lineage (NCBI taxonomy): Eukaryota > Metazoa > Chordata > Mammalia > Primates > Cheirogaleidae > Mirza > Mirza zaza. The sequence continues at coordinate 6,647 of VSMD01111388.1, forward strand.
GGAGGGCCTCCCGGAGATGTCCAAGTGACCTTCGCCAGCTCTCGCTGAATGAATGCTTTGAATGTTCTTGCAACGACGGTCAAACATTCCTCGTGAGATAATAGTTTTAAAGGAAATCATCATTCACCAAATATTTTTAAAGGAAAAATATGTGTATTGGTGACAAATGGGACTGTGAAATGACTTTCTTATGAATTTTGCAGCTGCCTTTATAGTGGAGATGAAGGTAAAAGGCTCAACTGAATTATTTCTTTGAGAAAGGCCACAATGGAACATACAGTAAGAAAAAAAAGATAAGCAATCGTGAAAGAGTATTTAAAGTTAAATTTGTCATATTTACTTTTCAAATGTGCCATCTATATCAGCAACTGACAGAACACAGCCCAGGTGACCCTTTGTTCCCATGCTGTACTTCACAATAAACAAGGTCTTTAATTTTACAGTATGAAAATAACATTGCCATAAATCGTCCCTGTTTATTATTTTCCAGATCTAGGGCTTGTTGTCATTACTGCATTTGCTTTTTCTCAAGGTGTCATCATGGTTTCAGTGTCCTGCAGGGTATCTGGGGCTAAGCAGCTCGTCATAAATGTATGGTTACATGAGCAACAAAGGATCATCTCAACACGGCTGACAGCAGCTCTCACTGGAACATTCTCCAGTTTACTCCTTGTTTCACATGTAGGTGTGAAAACAGTTTGTATGAGTAACTACTGATTCCCAACTCAGGCATTTTTACCCTGCTATTTTTCCCCCACTGGGTGGCCGACCTGGATCTATGCTGTCTTCATGCCCATATACCAATTTTATGCCAAATGCTGTATACTCTTTGGGGGAACCTGGAGAAGTTAGAGTTTGAGCTTAGGATTGGAGGGTGGGAAGGATTCACAACGTGTTAACATTGGAGCAGGCTTTTCTGGGCTTTGAGGGAAGGCTGGGGGTAAGTGGGAGGATGCGATGCCCTCACTGAGCGGCCACAAGAAGCAGGTGGGGAGTGCGGAGAGGCCAGGCACAGGCAACAAGGTCCTGATGGGAGATGGGGCATTCGGTGGGGAGAGAAGGCAGGATGGCTGAGAGTGTCCCTCATGTGATCCCAGAGGCCTGGACCCTGCAGCAGCTTCCTGCGGGATGGGACAGACTACACTCTGAGTCAGAGCATCCCCTGCGTTCACAGATGGGATGGTGGGAGGCGGTGATGATGCCACAGTCTGGAAGAGCCCAAATGAGTGTGGGATGGTGCAGGCCCTGCAAGATGTCCCGTGGAGAAGAGCCTCAGAGACAGGATCCAGGAGGAGGCAGACGTCTGGGGCGGGGGTGGAGGATGAGGCCTGACCAAGGGCGTGCACTCCCCAAATCTTCTGGACGGTTTACTGCATGGCAGAGGAATGGAGGACGTGCATGTCACTCTTATTCTAAGGAATGAATTTTCTTTTAAAATCAAAGAGAAAAATCAAATGGGATTATCAAACTTTAATTTAAGAAATACATCTGCTGCATCAAAAATTTGCTTGAACTTTTAGGAATAAACGCAGGGTGAATTTATTTTATACAAGAGTGGTATTTTTTTTTTGGTAAAGTGTATTTTAAAAGTAATACATAATAAAATTTCTGCTTTAAATGCTTCATTTTAATTCATTTTCCTTTTCTTCTTAGGAAAACCTCAAGCTTACTATTAGTTCCATCCATGTACCACGTGCCTGAGAACAGTGCTTGTCACCATGGTCAGGCGAGAGGGCAGGAAGATATCTGCATTACTGTATTAAATTTTCAGTCTCCAGCAACATACTGTAATTAGAGCATAGGACTTGTCGGTAAAATCCTGAAACAGATGACCAATGAGAAAGGGATCAGAGATGCTCAGTCCTCTTTCCCATGGCCTTTAGTCTCAGTTCCACCTCAGTGGTCAGAGCTAACCCTGGGAGGTTAGAGCAGGCGGGTCACCCCATGAGGAAGGGGCCTGCCTCAGCCTTCAGAGGTTCCAAGTCCAAAGAACCATAAGCACCTCGGAGAACTACAGCTGGAGAACTACAAGCACTTCCAGTTGATCTGGGGCATGCTTGGTAAATTACCCAAACACAAAAAATTCATTACAAGAAATTTTTTTTCCTGAAAAAAATGACAGAAAAAATCAACTATCGAGGAAAGCTTGCTGAGAATTTCCCCCCTCACTTGCTGATAACTCCCAATGATCCATGGCAGTGATGGGAGGTGGGGGGAGGGTTGGAACCAGAGCAGGAAAAACATTCTTAAGTGCCTCATCTCCCCCAAACCTTCTAACAAGATCTGCTGTCAGAAAGCCCAAAGGCCTGGTTTGTCCCTGGTCACCAGACCGTGTAGCTGCTACAGGAACAGTGGGGTGGCCAGGCAGGGCCCCCAGGAGGACAGCTAAGAGGGGGTCCACAGCACCAACGCCACCACTAGAGCTGGAGGCGCCTGCTCTGCTTGGCATTCACCGCTGTCGGTAGCAGTTGAAGCGGAGTCCGATACTCCTGCCTAGGTATTTTATGGTTCCTTTAAATCTGAGCATGTTCTAGGAAATGGGCCTCTATGTATTTAATGATTTGTTTTCAAAGTATAGCAATGCCAACAGCACTTTGGGCACATGGACTGCTTTGCAAACATTGAAAATACACATTTATGAAAGCCAGTCAAAGAAAAGAGTCACCAAACTAAGCTCAGATTATCCACTGAACAGGGCTTTACCTCATACCTGCCTACAACAGGCACAAGACCAACAAGAGGGGTTTGTGCCGCAGTCTGGAAACTGAGCCAACACAGCCCTGGGCAGGATGGGGAGGCGAGGGCTGCCCAGGTTTTGAGTAAAAGCCTTCCACAGAAACACTAACTCCTGGGAGGCCAAATGCCCAGCCCAGGGGTGGTTAGTGACTCATCCTCTGAACCAGGAAGGTGAGGTGATGGGAAGACCCAAACACCTAAATGACGTCTGAAAGCTAAGTGTGGGGCATCCGACGTCATCCTCTCCAACCACAGCCTCACAGGAGCAGATAAAGCAGGGACGGTCCGACCGGAGAGTCCATCTGAGAGTGGGCAGAAGCCTTCTCACTACAGACTAAGCTGTGTGTTTAATGAGGCGGAGGTCTCACATTGCACAGCCGGCGTCAGACACCCTTAAGGACATCTCCACAGGAATTTCACTTCATTGGGTTTATTTAAACCCTTAAGCTCCCAGACAAAAGAATCCAGTGGAAAAAGGTCCTGGATGGTTCAGTGTGGGTGGGACACAAAAGGTGGGGAAAAGTCAGCATCAGGGCGCCCTGCCCGGGCCCAGAGGAAGCTATGAGATGTCCCAGGCAGAAGGAGACAGCCCCGGCTTCTGCAGGCTCTTCATGGAGAAGGGAGTTGGGACGAGTGGAGGGCGAAGGCCAGAGGCACACTTTGCTTCCAGCCCAGTTCCTGGCCACCAAAGGGGAAGAGACAAACAAGCTGAGCGGTGTGGGGCATGCTAGAAGTCCCCGGCGTGGACCTGCACACCTGGATGTGCCAGCATGTCCCAGGGATGGGCCAGCTCAACACAGCTTCTGCTGGAGAGAATGTACACTTCCGTCTTCATTATTTTCTATGTGTTTGTGGCAAGACCCAACGCCACATTTCCCACAGAGGTGGGAAATGATCGGAAAGTTTACAACAAAGGAAATGAAAAAGCACTCTTGAGATTATGGGGGGAAATGCTGGGAGCCCTAGACACCACAGGGGGCAGGAGGCACAGGGTTTGTTTAACTGACACCCACCCAGGGACCAAGCTGTGACCCAGCCCGGCCTCCCCACACTTCCTCCGTCCAGTTAGACTTGGGCTCCTTCTCACCAGCCACCGTGTGTCCACCCATGCCCCACTGCACCTGGCCTGCTTTCCTCTCAGCAAGGACAAGCACAGCTCAGACCTGTCCTGATGCCGGAGGAAACAGGCAGGTCGCCAGAAGCAGCCGGCAGGCAGAGCTTAGCATCGGGCAGGGACTGTCCAGATTCTCTCAGCACAAGCTCCCTGATTGTCCCCACACGGCGCCTCCAAAACGCAATGAGACAGATGAACGTTTACAAGAGCACAGATGACAGCTGTGGTTTCCGCTGGGCACTCTAAGAAACAGAAGCCTAGGAGTTAAAATCCAAATGACTTCTAGTTTTGGTTCAGTTTTTTTTTTTTTAACAGTTTCCTTAGATTCTGACTATTCTCTAGTGAAGAGCATAGTATCAATCACACTTGAAAATAACAAGTCAGGAAACAGGAACCTCACTTAGATTCTCACCCTGTTAAACAACATTTCTGTATAATAGTCTGGGTATCATGCCCTGTACTGAGTACAAAGCTCTGTTTGTTTCTGCTTTGTAATGTAGGGTGCTATGTTCCATGGTCACTACACAATCACTTTGAGGAAACATTACTATAAAAATAAATAAGTTTCTTTTTTCATTCAAAGGGAGGGAAAATAACAAGGACGCCCTCAGCACACCCACAAACCTTTTCCAAGAACACTTGCATTTGTTCCTGAGTTGGTAAGAATGCTTTGCTGATGATATCAAAGGCTCTAATTTATCTGTGATCAACCTGACTGAAACACACAGGAAAAAATACTCATTTTGTTCCACTTTAAATTAAAACAAGCCTTTTTTTTGTTTGTTACTGGGTTGTCTTTGTTTTTCTTTGAACACAGGGGAGTACGCTATTCTGAAACATTGCTCTATTATTCTCTCTTGAGTGTGGAAGGGCAGCCAAACACACTATTAATCTCTAAGTTGGATTTTTGGAAAAGGCAAAGCATAATTTCATTTTCAAAAATGACTGCAAACTTCCACATCTGACCAAGATGTAATAAAAGTTCAGGATTTACCCGACTACACCAAATCAGTAAGAAATGGATTTTTAAAAATGGTTTTCAGGTATCGGACACAGGGATCGAAGGACAGTGCTCCTGTCTAGAGAAATTCTCCAAGCTGCAGCACAGGACAGGAGCCAGGCGGAGACTGCAGACTCCCAAAGTGGAAAGGACAGAGCTGAGAGTCCAGGGAGACTGAGGCAGCTAGAGTTTGCAGGGCAGAGCTCCAGTAGGAGAGCTCTGGACGTCTGCTGAGGGTCCCCCTTGAGCTTCTGGCTGAGTCTTGATCAGCGCATGCATGTGAGGAAACTCCCCATGGCCAGGGACAGAACTGACTCCAAAAAGCAAAAGAAAAGCTCCCTGGAGCTCACTGCAGTCCAGGAATAGTCCTTGCTGTCACCAGGTATGGATACGGCAGGCCAGTCGCATGTGTTATTTACAAATATATATCACATGATACTAACTTATGTCTTACTTCCAAAAATACAACAAATGATAAATAATGATCTATGTTTGTTTCAGAATTACATTAAAATCTTAGTCTGGATGTGTAACTTTGGGACAGTGTGTGGATTTTAGTTATCTGACCTATGCTTTGTCCTCCTTTCCCTGCTGACTTAATGACCAGAGTGTCAAGCAGGCCACAGGCCCTGACACACCTCTGCCTGTCTCACAATAAGATTATATGAGGCAGGTCATATTCCCAATGTACAGAGGAACACAAGGCTTACATGTCACGCCCAAATCGACACACCCAGCATCTAAGTGGAGTTGGAACCGAAAGCCAGATCCACCTCACACCAAGGACAAACCAAGTCACAAACTCTCTTTCTCACACACACAGAACCTATCGGTCAGAAAATAACGTCATTAGAGAAAATTACCTTACAGATAACTAATTAGTCTCACCTTTTATACCTTATACAAAGCAGTGTGTATCATGACTTCACAGCTGAATAAATGTTATCTGTGGTAATTCAAAGTTTTAGCCAAATTGAATTGCTAGTTCCAACCTAAAATAAAAACAGATTCCTATGTAATGTTTTTCTTACTTTAGGCTTTCCGACTAAGATTGTAGGTTCCACTTTCCTTAAGTCGTGAATCAGCTAACCTAAGTAAGAACTCTCAAGGCTTCTGTAATGTGCAAACTTTCTAAAGTTAACCAACTATTCAAAGAAACAACTCTTTTTCTTTACATATTAAAAATAGACTTTTAAGTTCAGAAATCCTAAGAGTGAAAGAAAAATTGGGTTTGAGTTTAGAAAAGTACATAATGTTTTTAAATTAAGGGAGGGCTTAATATTTTTAAAAATCTGGCTTCAAGGGTGGGCATTAGCAACAGAAAAAAACTCTTCTGCATCTCTATTACGCCTTAATAACGACATTAATAATAATAACAGTAACGGACAATTGCACAACTGTTACATTAATAGTTTATGAGGGATATTCACACACTATTTAATTCACACAAGTTGTATCATACCCATTTAATAGAGGACAAAACAAGTCAGAAAAATAAAGTCGCCTGCCCACGCTCACACAACTAGTGACTGAAAACTTGAGGACTTCTTCCCCCAGGTGTCCTTCTGTGGGGTCAGCGTCCTTACACAGGCATTCCTCCTGCTTTGGGGTCAGAAGTCCACTGTATTGTATCGCAAGTGCTCGAACTCCAGTGGCTGGACCAAATTGTTTCCAAGTACAAGTTATCCAAGAAAGTTACTATATAATTTATTCTGAGCATAGAATATATTACTTGAATTAATCCAACTGCTATTTGATCTTTTATTTCTATAAGGCAAGCAAAAAATGTCCATAGGCTAACATTGCTCACAACCAAAATGTTTTAATGAATTCATTTTTGACATTAGAGCTTTAAAAATAATCATGTAGTAATAAGCAAACTTTAAGTTAACACACTTTCCAATTCATTACTATACCAAAAAAAAACCCACCACACCTAATTTAAAATAGCTCCTTATTTTCCTATGTATGAAAGGTTGCCAAATTTTTTCTGCTAAGGAGCCAAAGAGTAAATATATTATGCTTTGTGGGGCATAAGATCTCTTTTGTACCTAGGCAACTCTGCTACTGTAGCATGGACACCACACAGACAATGCAGAAATGTATGAGAGTTAGACTGCAGTCCAATGAAATTTTATTTACAAAAACAGGGGCTGTAGTTTGCTGACACCCACGAGTTACCAAAAATTTGCTGCAAGGGAAACTTACTTGTGAATGAACATGAAATTTATAGATAACACTTCCTACTTACAAAGACAAAAAGTTATTTCACTAAACATAGTAACTGAAAAAAAGTTCTCATTTTTTACATGTAAGAAATGTAAGAAATTCTTTCTTACATTTTTTACAGTTCAACAAAACCTTTTTTTTTTCTTTTTTGGTTTACACATTTAATATGCTATGTTTAGGAAGTCAATGAAAATGGTGAAGAAAAGGGCCTCCAAAAGTTCTCTCCTTCATAAAAGCAGTGAGAACACTGGCAAAAAAGTTGTCAAGATTAACTGTTTTCAAATTTCTGAAAATTAATCAAAGGCCAGCAACAATTCAGGAGCATTTATTAAAAAAAAAAGAGGTGGGGGGGACTCAGTAAGAATGGAGACCTTTGCAGCATTTTAAACTTTCCCAATTTCCTATTCTTCTTACTCCAGCTTCACCATAGCCTTCAAAACCAGTGACTAGAGGACACATTATAGGGCTGGAGCTCCTTCAAAGCCTCATTCCAGAGCTCTATCATTCTGTGACTGTTCTGTTTGTTCCCTGGAAGATCACAGTCACAAGACAAGTCTGCATTTATTTATTTGTCTGCCCTGAAGCTCTCCCAGTGCAAAAAGTCTTATCACTGACTGTTTGTCAAATTAGAGGCAGTTGCTCAGGATGTCTGAGATAGTATATAAGAGGGGAGGAGGTGTGGCAAACAATAGGCTGACCACCATCTATAAAAGAACACCTGAGGAATGAGACATTAACAAAGGGCTTTGAAACTCTAACATATTCCTGGCAATCTATAAGGCCACACACATGTGTGGGAATATGTACATGCTCAGAGCTCTGCACATACTCAGAAGAGACCTGAGAAGGCCTTAAGCCCCCATCTTTGGCTGACCATGTAGGAGGCGAGGGCTAAGACAGAGAGCTATAGTGTCTAGTTGAGCATTTAAAGTGTCACCAACACGTACACAGATCCCATCAGCAAAGACTAGGAGACTCTGTCCAATCATTATCCTGCCACTAAGCTAATCAAGCACAGTCTTCAGTGATTATTACAGGACAAAGAATACAGAATTTAGATAATTGGTTCATAAAAGTCAATAAATAAACAACAATAGCAAACAACAGCAAGAAAACCGAACCCTTGGGAAGAAGGAGAATCAGATTTCCAAAGTTTCTACGTTGTTTTATTTTAGATGTCATTTTCAACAACAAAAATTATGAGACATGCAAATATACAAAAAGTATAGCCCACACACATGAAAGATTGTCCCTAAGCAAGCTCAAATGTTGGAATTACTATACAAAACAAATAGGTTCAAAGAACTAAAGAAAAGTATGACAATAATGTCTCTTCAAATAGGGAATATCAGTAAAGAGACACAAATTAAAAAAAAAAGAACCAAGTAGAAATTCTCGAGTTGTGTACTGTGAAAAGTACAATAACAGAAATGAAAAACTGAGTGGTTCAACAGCAGATTTATTTTTCTTTTTTTTTCTTTTGAGACAGAGTCTCACTCTGTTGCCCGGGCTAGAGTGCCATGGTATCAGCCTAGCTCACAGCAACCTCAGACTCCTGTGCTCAAGCAATTCTCCTGCCTCAGCCTCCCAAGTAGCTGGGACTACAGGCATGCACCACCATGCCCGGCTAATTTTTATATATATATATATATATTTTTTTTTTTTTTTAGTTGGCCAATTAATTTCTTTCTATTTTTAGTAGAGACAGGGTCTCGCTCTTGCTCAGGCTGGTTTCGAACTCCTGGCCTTGAGTGATCCTCCCACCTTGGCCTTCCAGAGTGCTACGATTACAGGCATGAGGCCCTGCGCCGGGCCTCAACAGCAGATTTCTGAACAGACAGAAGAAAGAATCAGCAAATTTGGAAACAGGTTAATTGAAATCATTCAGCATGAGGACCAGAAAGAAAAACAAATGAAGAAATATCAATACAGTCTAGGAGACCTGTTGTACACCATCAAGTATGTATGAATTGTGGGAATCCCAGAAGGAAAGGAGAGAGACAAGAGGAAGAAAGGTACATTTGAAAAATTAGTTGCTGAAACTCCCCAAATTTGATGAAAATCATTAATCTATACATCTAAGAAGCTAAACAAACAATTCCAAGATAAACTCAAAGAAATCTAAACTTATGCATAGCATAATCAAACTGTCAAAAACCCAATGCTTTACTTTCAGTAATGAATACAGAGAATCTTGAAAAAAGAAAGAGGAATGACATGTCTTTTACAATGAATCTTCTTTAATAAGTTTAATAGCTGACTTCTGATCAGAAATCATAGAGGACAAAAGGGAGTCAGGTGACATCTTCAAAGTTCTGAAAGACTGTCAGCCACTATTTCTATATCCAGCAAAAACTATTAAAAAATTAAGGTGAAATTAACATTCCCAGAGAAACAAAAACTTAGAGAAATTCACCACTAGCAGACCTCTCCTACAAGAAACAATAGAGAGTCCCTCAGACTGAAATGAAAGCACACTAGACAGTAACTGAAATATACTTGAAGAAATAGTATGAGTAAAAAAGAATATACTAAGTAAACATAAAAGTATAAATGCAGTTTTTGCTCATAACTCATTTTCCCTTGATTTAAAAGACAATTGCATAAAGCAGTACTTACAAATTCATGTTGATGAGTATACAAGGTATAAAGATGTCATTTGTATGACAACAATGGAACAAAAGGAGGAAGCAAATGGAGCTATCTAGAAGAAAACTTTTTCATAGCACTTTAATCAAGGTGGTATTAATCTGAACTAAATTGCTTTAAATTAAGATGTTAGTTAAAATCCCTAAGGCAATTACTAAGAAAATAAGTCAAATAAATAACAATAACAAAATAAATGACAAAGAGATAAAAATGGCACACTAGAAAATATCTATTTAACAAAAAAGAAGGCAGTAGTGGAGGAACAGAAGAACAAAAAATACATAAGACAGTGAAAGCAAATAGCAATACGGCAGACTTAAACCCTACTAGTTCAGTAAGTACATTAACTCTAAACAAATCAAACACTATAATTAAAAGGCAGAGGCTGATGGAACAGATTTTTTAAAAAATATGATCCATTTAGACACACTTTATTTATTTATTTATTTTTTTTTGCGACAGAGTCTCACTTTATTGCCCAGGCTAGAGTGAGTGCCGTGGCGTCAGCCTAGCTCACAGCAACCTCAAACTCCTGGGCTCAAGCAATCCTGCTGCCTCAGCCTCCCAAGTAGCTGGGACTACAGGCATGTGCCACCATGCCCGGCTAATTTTTTTCTATATATATTAGTTGGCCAATTAATTTCTTTCTATTTAGAGTAGAGATGGGGTCTCGCTCTTGCTCAGGCTGGTCTCGAACTCCTGAGCTCAAACGATCCGCCCACCTCGGCCTCCCAGAGAGCTAGGATTACAGGCTTGAGCCACCGCGCCCGGCCTAGACACACTTTAGATTAAAAAACACAAATAGGTTGAAAGTAAAGGGATGAAAAAAATATACCATGCAAAATGTAAACAAAAGAGAGCAGATTGGCTATACTATTATTAGAAAAACTATTCTTTACAACAAAAAATGGTACTAGAGATAGGAAAGGACAGTTTATAATAAGAAAGGGGTCAATCCATCAGAAAGTCATAATAATTATAAACATAAATGCATCTAACAATGGATTCCAAAAATGCATGAAGCAGATGACAGAATTGAAGGATGAAATAGACAACTTAACAATAATAGCTGAAGACAACAATACCCCACTTTCAATGATAAATAGAACTAGCAGAAAATCAACAAGAAAATAGAAGACTTAGGTCTAGTTCATTTATAATATTGTTCAAGTCTTCTATAGTTGCCTTTTAGGTCTAGTTCATTTATAATATTGTTCAAAAGACAACTACAGAATACTCTACCCAACAACAGGAGAATACACTTTCTTCACAAGTGCTTCTAGAACATTCTGCAGTATAGATCATATGCTAAGCTATAAAACAAGCCTAAATAAGTTTAAGGAATTGATATCATCTCAAGTAGTTTCTTAGAATGAACTTAGAAATGAAATAAGTAACAGAAACAAATTTGGTAAATACATAAAGATGTGGATATTAAGAAGAAATCACAAGGTAAATTAGAAAATAGTTTGAGATGAATACAACAAAAATGCAGCACACCAAAACTTACAGGATGCAGCTAAAGCAGTGTTTAGAGAGAAATTTAAAATCCTACGTTTACTATCATTTGCATTGTTTTACCTAATCATAAGAATTTCCATATAATTTAATATTAAATTTAATAAATACCTAACATTCCAGCAAATGAATGTATCATAATATGTATTATGCTGATTTGTTAGCACTTGTGTTGTGTTCTATTCTCCCAGGATAGATTTATGGGAATGGAATTCTTCACTCAAAAAGATAGATATTTCTATGGCTAGTGATATCTGGCAAGCTTATTTGTAAAGCTCTGTTCAACATCATACATACTGTTTGCTAGAGATATATGGGAGAAAGAATGGGTAATAGATACCACAATTCCAGCTTACTTGCAAGAACAAACATGGTAAGGTGGAGGAAGTAGAAGCCAATTTTATTGGCCAATTTATCTTCTTTTCCCATTTTTCTTGTAATAATTAATACAAGTGTATCAAAAAATTGTGGTGGTAATATCAGCTACATTTTAAGAGGAGTTGTTATAATGGGGCACCCAGTAAAAAAAAATCGTAAACATATGAATAAATGAATATTGAGTGTGCTGACATTGTTAGTTTGTTTTGAGACAGAGTCTCTCTCTGTTGCCCAAGTTAGAGTGCTGTGGTGTTAGCCTAGCTCACAGCAACCTCAAACTCCTAAGCTCAAGCGATCTCCCTGCCTCAGTCTCCCAAGTAGCTGGGACTACAGGCATGTGCCACCACGCCCTGCTAATTTTTTCTATTTTTAGTCACCCAGAGGATTTTTCTGTTTTTAGTAGAGACAGGGTCTTGCTCTTGTTCATGCTGGTCTCCAATTCCTGACCTCAAGTGATCCTTCAGGCCCGGCCGCCTCCCACTGTGCTAGGATTACTAAAGGTGTGAGCTACCACCCCTGGCCAACTTTGTTCTTTCAAAAAAAAAAAAATGTCTTCATTATCTTTTAGGATCCAGGTGTTGCTCTACTCTAGGATCATGCAGCCACACACACACAAAGTTCTTGCTCCCCCAAGTTTACACTCTAATGGGGAGGAAGAGAAGGTTGGAAAACAGCTAAATGCACAAATCTGTAAAAGGGTCAGACCATGGTAAAGACAAATAGAGCAGAGTAAGGACAGAGATAAGGGAATCAGGGAAGGTCTGCTAAGGATGTAACACTGGGACAGGTGGATGAGTGAGGTAGGAGCCAGGGGAAGGCTGAGGTACATTCCCAAAAGAGCAGCAGCCCAGAGCTTGGGTTGCCTTGGAGTATTGGTGGCATAGCCGGGAGGTGAAGGTGCGGTGGGCTGGGCAGTGGGACGCAAGGAGGCAGGGAGGCAGGTGGCCAGTGGTCAGGTCCAGGGTCCTGGGGCAAAGCAAAGGCCTTTGGGTCTTACTCCTCCAGGGGAGATGGGGAAGGGGGTTAGGCTCCCAAAGTAGCATGCCCTGGTCTGCTGGGAGGATACTCAGGTGTGTGCTGTAGGCCAGAGTGGAGGCAGGAACTGCTGAGAATAAAGGCAGAGAGGCCAGCTAGGAGGCCTTGGTCCCCTTCAGGAGAGACAGTGAGAAGTGGGGTGTAGCTAGGTGCCAAGGGCAAAGCCAACAGAGGCTGCAGGTGGATCTAGGAAGAGAACATGGCACAGCACTGTCCACAGGGGGTTAACTGCAGGGAAGGGACAGAGGTCATGCAGTGTAGGTCCTCCAGGCCTCCACAAGCCAGGCCTCTGCTCTCCTACAGGGTGCTCTGAGAGTCGCCTTGAGAAGTCGCCAGGGTGGAACCAGCCCCTTAGCATGCACTGACACTTGAGGCCAGCCTCTCTAAAATAACACAGTCCTGCTTGAGGGAGTGACAAAGGGTAAAAATGTCACCATACTATCCCTTTGCTACATCATTTCTCGAGTGAGAAATGGGCTTGGTATTAATTATATGTGTTCCTTCGTTACCAAAGAAAACCATGCTACCAGTTCAAGGAGCTAGAGGTACCAGAACAGGCTCTCGGAAAGAGAGTTGGACACTCTCTTTGCCAACACTGTCCCTAACAAACCTGTCCTACATCACGCCTCCCTTCCTTCTTTCACGGTGATTCTGGGGTCTTTAGTCCCAAACTCTCAGATTGTAACTTATTTTCCTCCCCCTGTGTTGTCCCACGAAGGCATGACACTTTAGGACAGGACACTGTCTCTGTTCACTTTTGCTATCAGACAGACCCCTTTTAAATGATCCAGTTATACAAACATGACACCTGATGAGGCCTTCAGAACTTGACATCTCCTGGGAATTGATATTTCAAATCTAAAGAGTTCAACTCCTTAGACTTTCAAAGGAAACCAGAGAAACAATTAGCTGAGCTAACCATGCTCTCGGAGGGAGACACCAATACTTCCTGTGCTTCGGAGCTTAAAACTGTGCCAGACTTTCCTTCATCTGGCTGTGCTTCGACATTATTCAAGCCCAAAATTATATTTGGGGCAAATGACAAGTCTACAGTGAAAGGCGAACAAAACTCACCCACCCCACCTTCTCCGCCACACCCTGCCCAATCCAGCAGACAGGCTGGATCCTGGGCCTGACCCAGCACCCCCGCCAGTGTCTGGCCGTCTGGAAGCGCTGCCCACGCCCTCTCCCTTCTAAGGAAGCCCAGCTCATTCCAAAGCTGTGTGTGGCTTGGGCCTAGGAAGCTCCTCCCCGTACAAGGTTCTCCGTGCTACAATTACACAGTGCTGGGCAATTACTGTAACTACAGTGGGCTCTGCATGTTTATGCTTCCTCAAAAAAAAATGCTGGATTTATCCATACAGACAGTTAATCTCCTTGATAACATTTTCCTGGGGAATGCTGTGTGTGGGGAATTCTTAATAGGGGGTGGGGAACCACATTCGGGCATTCTCTAAAAATACATGTTCTGTGTGATGTGAAAAAAGCCTTTCGTGGAGTTTAAATGACTGATGCTGACTTAGCAGTATCCTCAAAATACTTGGCAATCAATGGTAGTCTTCACAGAATTTTCTAAATACCATGTGGATTACTGTTTCTTGTTTTTCTGAGTTCCTATCAGTCCACAAACTCTAACTGGGCTCACATGACATGCCAGACATTGTCCCAGGCGTGCAGAACCTGCACTTGCAGAGGCTCGTGTGTACCACCTCACTGCCTGCCTGCCCCAGGTTGCGAGGTCTGGCTGATAGCATCATCATGTGTTTCCAAAGAGCCACACAACCCTCTGCTGTGAATAGCGCGTTATTCACCAGCAACATGAAATCCTTTAAAGAACAAAAGCACACCACTGCACTCTGTCTAGGTGACAGAGTAAGACTCTCAACAAAAACAAACAAGGCAACTGAACACCCCTCCTCACAATCCCCCACCCCTTAAAAAACAAAAAAAACATCCCTACAGAGATTTGCAACCGTCAGTAAGTGACTATGGCAATTATACTGTCTTGAATAGTAACCCCCCCAAATTTACGTCCACCCAAGACCTCAGAATGTGACCTTATTTGGAAATAGGTCTTGCCAGATATACTTAGTTAAGATGAGGTCACATTGGAGTATAGTGGGCCCTAATCCAATGACTGATATCCTCATAAGAAAAGAAAAGAGAGACACAGACACAGAGTAAGGACAGCCACGTGAAGACAGAGACAGAAATTGGAGCCATGTAGCTGCAAGTCAAGGGACACTAGGGACTGCTGACCACCACAGAAGCTAGAAGAGGCAAGAAGAATTCTTCCCTGAGCCTTCAGAGGGAGGGAAGCTTGATCTTAGCCTTCCAACCTCCAGAACCATAAGAGAATAAATCTCTGTTGTTTTAAGCCACCCTGTATGTGGAAATTTTTTGCAGCAGCCCCAGGAAACCCACACAGCAGCGAGCAGAAACCCTGGGCACTGCTCTTTCCTACGCAGACACAAGGCCCCATGTGAGCGACGGCAGCTGCCCTGAGTGTGCCATGCCAGGCACAGACATCACAGAGGTTTGTCATGCTACGGGCTCCTCCCTGGAATCTCAAATTGGCATCTTTACATCTAACGTTGCTGATGAGCAGATTCTATTTTTTGTCCTATGAGTATAGGTCCTATTTAAATTTTTTTTTCAGTTTATTTCAAACACATTTCTTTTTGTGAATACACTCTGATTTCATGCACTATATGTAAAGTAGAAAAATAAGACAAAAACAGGTAACATCCAGCCTTCTGCCTAAAGAAAGGAAATTAAAAGAGTATGTTAACAGAGAGTAAATTACAGCTAGACAGGAGGAGTAAGCGCTAGTGTTCTACAGCACTGTAGGATAACTAAATTTAACAACGTATTCGTATATTTTCAAATAGCTAGAAGAAAAGCTTTAAATATTCCCAACACAAATGATGAATGAGGTGATGGACATGTTAATTACCCTAATTTGATCATAACAAATATGCATTGTATACATGTATCAAAGTATCACTCTGTGTCCCATAAATATGTACAATTATTATAGGCCAATTAAATATTTTTAAAAAATTTAAAAATATTAAAAGTGTAAATAACACGCATGCATATTGGCCATGCTCCCCAAAAGACCTGACTGAAATGCAACACTGTTATCTCTAAGCAGTCAGTCTGCGAAGCCTAGTTCTATAGAGCCAAAGCTGATTGACTGGTCAGAGGTCAGTTTGACTGGTCAGTTGACTGGTCAGTTTATCCTCAACTTCTTGTTATAACTTTCATTTTTACTTATTTAATTTTATTTATTTATTCATTTATTTATTTATTTATTTGTATCGACAAGGTCTTACTATGTTGCCCAGGCTAGATTCAAACTCCTGGGCTTGAGCAATCCTCCTGCCTCAGCCTCCAAAGTAGCTGGCACTATAAGCGCATGCCACTGCACCTGCCCATTTTTATTTTTTTATAGAGTTGCTTGACAGTAGAGTACTTCCACCAACATTTCTTTTACTTTGAAGTCAAATTTTTTTTAAAATGTACACATTATGGAATGGCTAGATCAAGCTAATTAACATATGTATCACCACATATACTTTTTTTGTGATAACACAAAATCTCTCCTAGCAATTTTTAGGTATACAATAAATTGTTATTAACTATGTTACAATTACTAGTCATTCCACAATGTATACATATTTCACAATATGTTTTACACCATAAATATATGCAATTTTGTCAATTAAAAATAATAATAAAAAATTTGTGCATCAAAGAATACCATCAAAGAAGCAGAAAAGACAACCCACAGAATGGGGAAATTTTTTTCACAAGTCATGTATCTGACTGGAACTTGTACCTTAACTAAAAATATGTTGTACCTAAATAATAAAAGACAGTAAAAAGTCCAGTTGAAAAACAGGCAAAGGATCTGAACAGATTGTTCTCTAATGAAGATATACAAGTGGCCAATAAATGCATGAAAAGATGATTAACATCTGGGAAATGAAAATCAAAACCACAATGAGATATCACTTCACACTAAATAGGATGGCTAGGGTCAAAAAGATAAGTGTTGGCGAGGCAGTGGAGAAACAGGAACTCTCGCATATTGCTGGTGGGAATGAAAATGGGCTTTAAACAGTTAAACATACAGTTGTCATATGAGCTAACAATTCTGCCCTAGGTGTACACACAAGAGAACTGAAAACATATGTCCACACACTAACTCGGACACAATGTTTACAGCAGCATTATTCTTAGTAGCCAAAAAATAGAAATAACCCAAATGTCCACTGGCTGACGAGGGGATAAATAAGATGTGGTAGATCCAGAGAATGTAATACTATTCAGTAATAAAGAGGAATGGGGTACTAAAACATGCTACAGCATGGATGAACCCTGAAAACATTATGCTAAGTGAAAGAAACCAGTCACATATGGTATGATTCTATTTTTGTGTATGTATAAAATATCCAGAATAGGCAAATCTATAGAGACAGAAAGTTGATTAGCAGTTGCCTAGAGTTGGGGGTGGGGAGAGGACTGGGGGAGGACAGCTAAGGAGTATAGGGTTCATTTTGGGGGATGATAAAAATGTTCTAAAGTTGATTATGGTGATGGATGGAAAACTCACATGGTTACTCAAAATATATTAAAAGCCACTGAGCTATATGCTTTAAATGGGTGAATGGTACGGTGTGTTAATTATATCTCAATAAATCTATTTTTAAAAACAGAATCTGTAGCCTGTGGCCGTCCTGATCCCACAGGAGCAATAGCCCATGGAGGTGGCCCCCTTCCTGGTCACGGCGAGTGCAAGACACAGCCGTTCATGCGACAGCACCGACAGCCCCACGAGGTGATGGTGACACATTCACAGCCCCAGCAGAGCCACCCTTGATAACCTACGTCGCCGCGACATTACTATGAAAGCCCCATGGGCCTCTCCCAACTTAGAACCACAACCTCAGGAGTTGGCTCAGTGCTAAAAAGTGGCCCTTTACTCTCCGTCTTAGGATAGATCATATTCTATTCAACCAACAGAGTGTTATTACTCAAATGCAGATCAAGTTTCGATTTTCTGCATCTTTAAACTCACTCTGCAGTGGAGTCCCTTGGGGCTTTTTAAGTGGAGCGTTTTTGAGAGTTATGGTGCTGGATAATATCACATCTGCCATTTCCTTAAAACGTGTTTCCCCTGAGCAAACAAGGAAAGGACAGGCATTACTCCAGGGTCCTGTTTCAGTTTTAGAAGCAGCCTTTCTTTATGGCTAGTGATGAGTGCATGTTCAGAAGCATTTCCTATTGAGAGCTTCCTCATCTTCCTATACGACTGAGAGACACCGGCCCCAAGTTCCGTGTATACTCATCTTGTGGGATGGATGTCTCTAACCACACACTTAATCCATTTTAGGAATATCTTGTAGCAGTGTAGTATTTCTCTAGGCATCCATTTCTCATAAATGTGTTAAAAATGCATATTTGTGGCCAGGTGTGGTAGCTCACACCTGCAATCCTAGCACCCTGGGCGGCTTAGGCAGGAGGATTATTTGAGGTTAGGAGTTCAAGACAAGCCTGAGCAAGAGCAAGACCCAATCTCTACCAAAAATAGAAAAATTAGCCAGGCATGGTGGCTCAAGTCTGTAGTCCCAGCTACTTGGAAGGCTGAGGCAGGAAGATCATTTTAGCCCAAGAGTTTGAGGTTCCAGTGAGCTATGATGATGCCACTGAACTCTAGCCAGGGTAACAGAACAAGACCCTGTCCCTCCAAAAAAAAAAAATGCATATTTATATAGGTGTCAACTATCATATCACAATGTGCTTTTATCCAATGCCCATTCTTTCTAGAAGACAGTGAGTGTCCCTTAACTTCAGGTACAGTTCCAATTTCACAGGTGAAGGGCTGTGACACTCCCAAGATTAAGGATAATAAACAACTCCAGGATGTGTGCATTCATGCATGCCTTCCAACTGAAATTACCCAAATACTCATAACAATAAGATACAAGTATATTAAATTTAAAATACTGGTGGTTATTTCCAGGCAATAATTTAAGCTAACAATCCTGACCATTTTATATACCCCTTATAACCAGAGAACCAAGTCTCCTTAGAGGGCAGGTCTGGAACATGAGCAAGATTCTTCTGTTTGCCGCCAATTACAGTTATTTATAATCTTACGTGTTTACCCACACGCCCATTAATAGATACTGTTAACAAGCACTTCATCCCTGCTGGAAAGAATATACATCTCCAATGCCACCTCTCCCTAGAAAAGTGGCAGGCTCATCTTTCCTCCCAGCCTCATGCTCCCACCGTGGATGCCCCTTTGCAAGATCTCCCTTTGGACAACATGTACACGAGGCACACTGAATTTCTGAGACTCCTTATCATACTGAAAAATTAAAGTACTTAATAACAAAATGGTCATATTTTAAATGTTATATTTTGAAATTAAATTAGAGTCACAGGGAAGCTGCCCGCTGAGGGGGGAGGAGGGAGTCCCAGACACCCTTCATCCGGGCTCCCCTAATGTTATCATCCTGCATAACAAAGACAATACCAAAACCAGGAAATTGGCATTGGTACAACACACAGAGCTTATTCAGATTTCTATATCTTTTTTTTTTTTCCTTTTTAAAGACAAGGTCTCACACTGTTGCCCTGGCTAGAGTAAAGTAGTACCACCATATCATCATAGCTCACTGCAACTTCAAACTCCTGGGCTCAAGAGATCCTCCTGCCTCAGCCTCCTGAGTAGCTGGGATTACAGGAGTGTGCCACCAAACCTGGATTTTTTTTTTTTTTTTTTTTTTTAGAGATGGTGTCTTGCTATGCTCTTCAGGCTGGTCTTGAACTCCTAGTCTCAAGGGATCCTCCTACCTTGGCCTCCCAAAGTGCTAGGATGATAGGCATGAACCACCACACCCAGCCTGCTCCTTTTTCAAGTGTACCCGTGTGTGTGTGTGTGTATGTGTGTTTGTGTGTACTTCTATGCAATTTTTCACACATGTAGTTACTTGTAACTACTACCGCAATCAAGACAGTACTTAATAGTACCAACAGGACAAGGACCCCCCTCATTCTACCTCTTTGTGGCCACACACCCCTCCCCTATTCCTAAGCCATGGCAACCACTAATCTGTCCCCCATCTCCCTAAATACGTTATTTTACAAATGTTCCATAAATGGGATCATGAATAAATCTGTATCTATTTGAAATTAGCTTTTTTCATTCAGCAAAATTGCCCTGAGGCCAATCCAAGTAGCTGCTTTTACCAATAGTGTGTTCCTTTTATTACTCACTAGTACAGATGTAGCACAGTTTGTTTAACCATTCACCTTATGAAAAACATCTGGGTTGTTTCCAGTGCTGGGTTATTATGAATAAAGCTGAGATGAACAATTGTGCAATAATTTCTGTGTTAAAATAAGTTCTCATTTCTCTGGGGTAAATGCCTAGTGGCATTAACTGGTGGATCATATATTAATAAAAAGTCTATTTTTAGCTTTAGAAAAACTATATTTTCCAGAGTGGACGTGTTTTACATTCTTAATAGCAATATATGAGAGGTCTAGTTTCTCCACATCCTCGGCAGCATTTGGTGTTATTACCATTTTTACTTTTTCTGTTCTGCTAGATGTGTCGTAATAACTCCTTGAGGTTTTAATTTATGTTTTCTATTGTCTAAAAGATGCTGAACATCTTTTCACGTACTTATATCTTTTGATCCATCTGTGTATCTATCTTCTTCAGTGAAATGTCTCACGTCTTGCCCACTTTCACACTAGAGTCTTTGTTTTGTTAATGTTCTATTTTGAGAGCTCTTTATATATTCTAGATATACATGCTTTGTCGGATATGTGGTTTGCAAATATTCTCTCCAAATCTATAATTTGTCTTTTCTTCTTAACAAAGTCTTTCTCACAGCAAATGTTTTTAATTCGGGGGAGGTCCAATTTATCATTTTTTCCTTTTATGGATCATGGTTTTGGTGTCAAGCCTAAGAATTCTTTGCTGGGTCCTACATCCCAAAACTATTTTTACCTCTTTTTAGAAGTTTTATCATTTTACATTTAAAATCCTTCCCAAGTTATTTTTTGTGTGAGGTGTGTAAAGTTTAGGTCTTTTCTTTCTTCTTTTTTTCTTCTCTTGCCCTATGGATGTCCAATTGCTCCCAAACCATTTGTTGAAAGGCTATATTTCCTCCACTGAATTTATTTTGCTTTTTTGTCAAAAACTAATTGGGTATATTTGTGTGGGTTTAATGCTGGGTTCTCTATTCTGGCCCATGAATATATGTGGCTGTCCCTTTGCTAACACCATACTACCACAAAACCTATAGCTCTACAGTGAGCATTAATATCGGTAAGTGTATTTCTACTTTATTATAATTTTTCAAAAATCTTTTGGCTATTCCAGGACCTGTGCTTTTTCCATGTAAATATTAGAATAAGTTTGTCTATGTTTGCAAAAAAACTTTGCTGAGATTTTGATAGGAATTGTGTTAAACCTATAGATAATTTTAGGGAAAACTGACATATCTATTATGTCAATTCTTCCAATCCAGCAACATGGTAAGTCTCTCTATTTATTCAGATCTTTGATTTCTTTCATCAGCATTTTGCAAGGTTCATCATACAGATCCTGTACAAGCTTTGTTAAGTTTGTACTTAAGTATTTTATTTTCTTGGCACAACTACAAATGGGATTGTGTTTATGATTTCAGTTTCCACTTGTCCAGTGTCAGGATACAGAAATGCAGTACATTCATATCTGTTGATCTTGTATCCTGGAATCTTAATGAGCTCATTAATCAGTTCTAAGAGGTTTTGTTTCCGTCTTTATAAAATCAGTCTTTCACCATGAACTGTGAAGCTGGCTGTAGGTTTTTTGTAGATGCTCTTTATAGCGGGGTGGGAGGGACCTCCCTGGGTTAGCTTTTGCTGTGGTGTAGGTGGGTGAGCAAGAGCCTCCCGGGCCTGAGTCTCCCAATGCCACTGGGTATGGGAGACACAGGGTAGATCAGACTGTCCACTGTGCCTGGGGTGTGGACAGGGACTTGGGGCTCTCTCGAAGTCTCTGTTGGGCTTCCCCTTTGGCCCAACAGAGCCTTTTTTATTTTTCTTTGTTTTGTTTTCATCTATACCTGTTAGCAGTTCTGGTTATAGGCCTTCTTGTGCCCAGTCTGGTCTTATGTGGTTGACAAAACAGAAGCCCACTCACTCCTCATGTCCTGAGGGTCTTTTTATTGTTGTCCATTGAATTATCTACATGACTTAGTTGTATTTACAGAAAATGAGGAGGAAAAAGTAAATCTACACTATCTTGTTCTGGAACAAGAAGTCCCTGTTTTTAAATTTTTCTACGATGTGTTTCAATGAACTGCCTAGAAAACAAAACATTAATTTGGTTTTACTTGTATTAATTTTTTTGCTATATTTCTTTGAGAGTCATATTATTTTCATGCTGTGAACAGAATTTACATAATCTATATATGTAATTAATGCCAACAGTCTTTTAGGCCTTGGATATAGACATCACATCTGATTGTGTAAGGTCTCTTTCCTAGCTAAAAGCTTTTGCTCTATGATCAAGCAATCTTACTTACATATCAAAATGACCTCCCTCTATTATCCTGAATTTCAAAACCTAGTGCTCTGAATGGCTGCCAGGAGGTGGCAACAGGTGGGGAACAGGTATGAAATTACCCTGTGGATACTGGTGTCCAGTGTGGTTACCCCACGTGCCTTCTCCCTGGTGCCAGAGGGCTGTCAAGAACCCAAGGAGCAGCAGGCCCATCCTCCACCTACCACCCTACCCCCCCATCCTAGGGATGGTCTCGGCACTGTACACATCACCACCCAAACCCACATCCGTGGGTGTCAAGGCTTCCAGGGAGCACATCTCTGCAGATGTCAAAGTTCACCCTTCAGTGTACGTGGAGGCAGACAGATGTGATTTAAATGTGGTGGGAGGGAAAGCATAATAAATTCTCTAAGAATCTGGCTGAACTTTGTCTTTAAAGACAGGATGATAGATTTTCCCAAACCAGAGCTCAGATTTGGTGCATAAAACAGTTACTCCTCTCTCTGTAGGAATTTGTTATTTGCATGCCACATTATAGCAAAGGCACAGGCACAGGCACATAGTCCTTTTAGACATCTATGAATGAATACTGCTTCTTATGACATCACTTCCTAAACACTGCCCTTACAGATTCCCATCTATTCAGAGTTTATCCGAGCATCCAGAATAGAAAAGGTCCTTTGGGGACATTCAAGGAGAACTTGTCTCCATTATAAAGAAAGACGCATGGGTACCAGCGGAAACTCCCAAGGTCTGAGTTCTCTGGGAAAATCAAGCCATGCCCACAGCTACTGACACAGACCTCATTAACTCTGGAAGCTATTTTTGGACACTCTTTCCAGTTAATACAAGAAACTCTAAGTTCAAGAATACTCAACAAGCATCACCTGAAAGGGCTGGAATCTTCTTTTTAACCTATTTCCTTCTTTCGGTGGTCTGGAGGCACAGTTTTAGAGTATTTGTCCAAAATGACAACATCACCCTCTGCCAAAACTATGACAACACCCACCAGGCTTGCCACTCATGTTCAAGATACCCAAATGGAGATTGCACCTTATTTTAATGCCACGCAAATAACAGGAAGAAGCCAAAGTTTCAGAAACAAATGACGCAAGGCCCCAAAACACACAGCTATTAAAAATAGCTGGCACACACTCTGGCACACACTGTAATTACATATTTATCATTTACAATGAGTTACATGTCGCATCACTGCAACTTGAGTGTTTTCATAAAGACGGGAGAGAATTTGTCATTCTGTAGGAAAGACCTTGAGAGAATAGGTCTTGGATTTCTCCCCACCTCATGTCTCTGGACCAGCTGGAACCTCTACCAAAGGGAGGATTCACAAACTGAAGCCTCAAGTTAAATGATGAGGCAAGTAAAAGAAAATCTGATGGGTCTTTCTGTCCCTCCAATCCCAGATCACTGCATGTTTCCAATTTTACCAAGAGTGGCACAATCCTAAACAAGGGCCAAAGCAAAGGGATGAACAGAAGGCACCACTACAGAGAGAAAGGGGCACCTGCGTGCAAGACCTTGACTCTCTCACACCCTTCGGCTGAAATTCTGGGGACCTGTGAGCTAACACTGGCAAGCAACTTCTCACTGTCAGACTTCCAGAAGTCAAAGCAGGCACAAAGGATGCATACTACAATGAGTGTTGAAGGAGATCTGACAAAAGGCCAAGAAGAGCAAGTGAAGCTTTCAAAATCAAGAAGTCAGTGTGGATCATGTTCCTGTGTGTGTGTGTGGGGGGGGGGATGGGGGAGAGAGAGAGAGAGAAGGAGAGAGAGACCATCTTGGTGATGGCTGAAGTTGACCATGACAAGGACTGGCCACCACCATAGCAGCACACACTGAGCTTCCCCAGCCCTGTTTCTCACACTCTGCTGTGAACTCACAGCCTTGTGTGCCCCTGTCACCAACAGGCTTGGATTATCCTGGACTCCAAAGGAGTTTCAACGTGAGAAGAAAAAGGGTAAGTAATATCTAGGCAACAGGACCACCAACAGAGCACTTAACCCGGCCTAAGTTGATAGCAACTCTCCTGAGCTCACTATGTCACCGTCCACAGAATGATGCAACCTGGTGAGGAAATACCTGGCCGGCACCTCGCACACCTGTCCAATGGCAGCACCACCCTGAGTTAAGGGGTCTAAGCAACCTTCTTACAGCTCATGAGGGCAACACAAAAGCTAAGAAGGAACAGTCCCCATAGTTCATTCTGCCCTAGTCACCACCCCTAACTATGCCATCCTGGAAATCCATGGATGAAAAGCATAAGATATTCAAGCAGATATGCGTAAACCCATGTTGATGGCAGCATTGTTCACAATGGCCAAAACATGGAAACAACCCAAGTGTCCATTAACAGATGAATGGATAAACAAAACATCTTCTATGCATACAATGAAACAGTATTCAGCCTTGAAAAGAAAAGAAATTCTAACACATGCTACAACAGGGATGAACCTTGAGGGATTTATGCTAGATGAAATAAGCCAGTCACCAAAAGACAAATACTGCATGATACCCTTTCTATGAAGTACCTAGAGAGTGAAATTCATGGAGACAGAAAGTAGAATGGTGGTTGCCAGGAGCTGGGTGGAGGGGGTCATGGGTGAGTTAGTGTTTAATGGGTGCAGAGCTCCAGTTGGGGAAGACGAAAAGTCCTGGAGATGGATGGAGGTGATGGTTACTCAATAATGTGAATATACTTAGTGTCACTGAACTGAACACTTAAAAATGGTTAAGATGGCCAATTTTAAGTTATATGTATTTGCCATAATAAAACAATTTTCCAAAAGTAAAGCACATGTTCAAGAGCATGTTCAAGGAGCATGAAGTCATATGTGTCAAGGGAGCACAGCTCAGCTGCTCGGTGTGAAAGTGACAAGCCCGAAGCCCCATGTTAGCACTCTGTCCATCTCTGGGAAGTGGGGGGAGTCAGAAGACCCCACATCTCAGGCCTCCACCATCAGAACTGACACCCACAGCACACAGGGAGGGGCTGTCCCTGTGCACTCAAGCAGACCTTGGTGGTGGCCCCAGGCCACCTGGGACTCTTTAAAACTTCCTAAGTAGGCCGGGCGCGGTGGCTCAAGCCTGTAATTCTAGCTCTCTGGGAGGCTGAGGCAGGCGGATTGCTCAAGGTAGGAGTTCGAAACCAGCCTGAGCAAGAGCAAGACCGTGTCTCTACTATAAATAGAAAGAAATTAATTAGCCAACTAATATATATAGAAAAAATTAGCCGGGCATGGTAGCTCATGCCTGTAGTCCCAGCTACTCGGGAGGCTGAGGCAGCAGGATTGCTTGAGCCCAGGAGTTTGAGGTTGCTGTGAGCTAGGCTGACGCCACGGCACTCACTCTAGCCTGGGCAACAAAGCAAGACTCTGTATCAAAAAAAAGTAAAACTTCCTAAGTATCCCTGGATAAAACAGAAATCACAAGAATGAACTAGTTACTAGATTGACATGCCATTGACGGTGTGTAATGTTCTTTCAGTGATCTAAAATGACACCACAACATAAAGCCACTTGAGGACACTCTGGGACAATTGTCCCTAAAGTGAGGCTCATACAGAAAAAATACACCATCACTGGGGTTCAGAAAAATACTACAACTTTTGTTTTTCATTACCACCTACCTTATTCTTTTATTTATATTTTGTATATATTTCAATGGATGGAATATATTTATGCATTCTATACCTATGATTTATAAATAAACACACACCCACCTTGAGTGCGCACACACAAATACTTTTCACTGACAAAGATGTGAGATCAAAAACATCCTGAGACTACTGCTGTAATGAACCAGCTACATCTCAAAGAATTGATAACATTTAAATTTTTCCAAAAAGCATACGTGCAACCTCTTTGTCAATCACCCTTGTTAAATTCTAGGTCCTCGCATTTATCAGGATAACTATCTGGCATTACACACTTCCTCAAAACCCAGAAAAAATTAAACTGCTTAAACCTTTTGACACTCAGGTACAAGATCAAAAGAACACAGGATCCGCAGGCTGGGTGGCATCACAAGGTGGTAACATCACCTGGGGTCCCAGTGCCCCAGCACCACCTATTCTGCGCCCCAGCTATGTCCCTTTTGGGCCGAGACCTCCCTCTCTGAGCTGCCATTTCCCCAGGTCAATGAAGAATTCATAAGCACCTTACTGGGCTAGCTGAAAACTGCACCAAAGAAGTTCCTAAAAATTCTGGCAAGTATACAGTGCTAGAGAAATATATGAAGTAGCCTGGGAGGATTGTTTTAAAATGTATATCATCTTATTATTATTCGAGTATGGTCAGGCTGACAAAACAGGAAGGAGCAGCCTTTGAAAACATGGTTTGTTACTCAGTTTTCAAGAGAAGGAGCTGCCACACCTTGGGGGGCTGCCACAGGGGGAACACCAGGATGGACCTAGAGGCAGAGGGAGTGGGAGAGAGGAGGGAGCCTTTACTGTGGTTCCTATGGGAAAGAATGGAAGAGGAGGGGTAAGCAGGCCTAGAATTAGGTAGTCTGAAAAATGTTAGCAGGCTCTGGGACACAGGACTGTCCCAGGTTGCCTGGTACCTGGACCTGGGCTGTTTAGGTCAGGTGGGTAGTGGCCTGAGGGTGAAAGCTCAATAGGTTGGTTTGTACAGGAAAGTCATGCCATCTCTAAGCATTAGCTAGACCTGGGAGGGGCCATCCCTCCAGGGTCACCAGGGCCCCAGAAGTCAAAGCATCAGAACACAGAAAATAAAAGGACAAGGTTAATCCGGGATTGAATGAGGAAGAACTGACTTAAGATGTCACTGCAAGCAGTAGTTGGGAACAGAGCCCAGAATTACAGACACCACCCTCCCTCTGTCCCCGAGGGCACATTAAGAAGGAATTCCCATTAAGTCCCGCCAGACACTTCTCAGAGGAATTAACGCGGAGGATGGGGAAACTGAAAAGGGAAAAAGAAGAAAGGAAGACCAGAAACCAGGAGGTTAGCAGTGATCAGGCCAGGACTCAGCTCAGCCCTGGTCCTCACTCAGCCCGGGCCTCTGCGCGTGTGGCCTCCTGGCCCACAGCATGCTCCCCACCACGCAGCAACCAGATTTCCATGTAATGAATCAAACTTTCCATCCTACTTAAAAGCAATGATTTTCTCCCCCCCCTCGCCCCGAAAAATTTGTAAATGGAAAATGTTACAATGCGAGTCACAAAGAGAGTTAAAAGTTGCACACATCTGATTTCACTAAATTCTGTTGTGGCAAAATGAATAAATAAAATAAAACAATGACAATGAAGACAATGACAATATGAAATGTTACTGCCTAGTTTCTACCAATGAGTCATGACCTATATAATAAAAACATGCAGTTCCATTAAAGTATTCTGTTTTAGAAAATAAATACGTGCCACATCTATCTTGAGAATGTTAAAAATCCCTTTGACTTATTTAAAAATGGCTTGTTTGTTCAGAGAGACAAAAGTTGAGGCCATCCCAACAGCAACAGTAGCCCCTTCCAGATAACTCCCGCTCTTCCCACTGCCTTATCTTTCTCCCTTGGATTGCTGAGTTTTCTAAACCAATAGATTGCCCCAGCCCCTGTGCATGGGGGATGGCCGAGACAGAAAGAGTAGATGGGCTTTCTAACTGAAATGAAATTGATTTCCAACTTGGCAAAGAGCAATGGGAGAGGCCCGGACTGTGTCTGGTACGGTCTTGTCTCTGGCCAGGCCCCGGAGAGAAAAGCTCAGAAAAGGGGATGTGGCCACATTTTTGAAGCCAGCCCGCCACAGGAGAGGCGTGTCCCCAGGCTTGCCAGTTTGGGAGAACTGCAAGGGCTGAGCAAGACCTAGCGCCCCAGCTGGCTCTCCCTCCTGCCCCAGTCCGGGTGTGGTGACTCACCCATGCTTGCCCCTGTCCTGGGCGCCAGAGCAGCCCTTGGGGAGAACAGCCAGCGTGTCACCGTGGACTCCGCCTCCAGGGTCTGCCGCTCACCTCCCACCCACTCTGTGCTGCACAGAGCACCAAAGGTTTCCAGGGTCACATTTGGACAAAGGATAGAACTTGGAACCAACATTTAACTGTCCTGAACTTGACTTTTTTAACTATTAATAGAAATACGCAAAAACAAAAGGCAGAAGAAAAAAGTAGCGAAATGTTGTAAAACTCTGAAGATGACTCAGTTCAAACCCCTGGTCGCTGCTTGGGTTTCCTGCCATGCTGTTAACCCCTCACGTACTGGATTCCTTTAGGGGCAGAAGTTTCCAGCAGAACAGGGAAAGCAGACAGAGGCTGTGGGAGCCAGTCCGGTTCTAGGGGGCTCCCCAGAGCTTGGGGTGGGGGAGGGGCCTTCCTTGCCAAGTCAGACCTGGCCCACGCTCAGGCCTGTTCACACCCTGGGGCCCTTCTAGAAAAGTCCTACAGTTCCTACAGAAGAAAACCTGATGCGGAAGAAAAAATTAGGCAGGCAGGCCCGGGAGCTGGTCTGCAGTCCCCTACTCCCGAAAGCTCCCAGGTCCCCAAAGCAGGCGCTGAGCGCCCTCCTGAAAAGCCCTGCATGGTGCATCTCTGCGAGCAAGCCCGTCACTGCTGCTCCGGGTGGGTTTTCCTTTTGAAAAGTAAAGACTTACTTTAAGTTTTTTAATTGTTATAACTTGACAAGCAAAAATGATTCAAAGACGTCACTAAATGGGTCAGTGAATTAAACTCATTTTATGCTTTTAAACAAATCCCCCCAAAAAAGTTCTTACCAAATCCCTTTGCATTTATAATATACACCACACTGCCTTTTAAATTATTAATTTAAACAAATAATACTTTAATTTTACAATCTCTCCAGAGGGCTTTTTCCAGAGAGGTCCATTTCTCAGTAGATACTGAAGCCAACTCAGGGTATCCCTGGATTCTCGGTAGTCCGTAAGCTAGCAATGGGGAGGAGGAGCTATTTTCAATATTTCAAAATGCTTGTCAAAAACTGTACATTTACCCATGGTAACACTACTTAGGCTAAAGGACACCTCCAGTTCTTTATTTGAGTCTAGAAGTACATCTGCTTCAGTGCCTTCAAGCAAACAAACATTTTGACCAAAAGATCTTAATAACAATGATAATAATAATGAGCTCAGCTAACTTTTTCAAATACTTACCTGACTGTGGCACCACACCTACCCTTGCGTGTATTAAGTTGACAGCACACCCCAGGCCACTATCTTCCCTTCTCCCCCCTCTTCAGCCTCCCTCCTTCAAAGGAGAGCCCTGGCTGAAGACAGACACATCCTGTCTAGCATCTAACTGCTGGCAAGGGTTTGACCTCATTGACGGTGTTCGGGCTCAGAAACCGATACCCCAAAATATGGCACTTTGACATGATGAACTAAAGAAACCTCCAGGTCTCTCTGACCTTTTCTCCCCTCCTGTCTCTCAATCTTTTGTCTCTCCCAAAGCACAGGATGCAGTTGTTCTCTAAAGTTCTCTTATTGGCTCCAGTCCCAACCCACCAAAAAAAAAAAAATTACCTTTAACTCTGGTCCTTTCCCTGAGTTTTCATTGACTGAACTCATATTGCAGGAAGAAAGACTGAAATCTGTCAACATACCTGGAATGACTTATAAACCACTGTCTGCTTTGTGGGCCCAACAGATTTTGTTCTAGGCCATTGTATGTTCTTCAAGCCCATTGAATTACCCTAAAAATAATTTGCTACCCTCCCCTCTAAAATCATTCACACTTCCCCATCTCCTTTTCCTCTAAGAAGAAGAATATGTAAGTATCTGTACCCATTGGGATATTGGATACTCATTCTCCTCCAATACCCCATGCCCACATTAAAATAAATTTGCATGCCTTTTCTCTTATTCATAGGCCTTTTGTCAGTTGAACTTTCACAGGGTGAATGGGAAGTTTTCCCTAGGCCCCTACAAGAGGATTTTAATTGTCTCTGATTAATTTAAAACGGGCAAAAGAATTCATTATTACCTAATAAAAATGGTTTGGTAGGCAAAGTATTCCAAAATACAGTACCCTCAGTGGAAAAATAACCACAGGGTATGTGCAGGATTGCAATGCATACAAACTGTACTCTGGGAAAATGCAAAACAAGTAAACATAGAAAGCCAAGCTAGGTGTATTCTAAAAAAGTAGAAATCAAAATAGCCTCATGTTTCCTGTAAGTTCCTTCAAGGTGCTATATATAGCAAGGTAAGTTTTGCTATACAAATAAGTACATTGTACAAATAAGTACATTGGGCTTCCCTGTCACAGGGATTCAACAGTAAGCTAGATCACCTTGCTGTGTCAGGCAAGAACCTAACAGGCACTCACAGCCCCTTCTCATTGGAACCAAGTCAAGTAATCCAGAATGTGGATATAAGCTTTGTCTTTAAAATGTTCTTCCAGTCTGGGCATGGTGGCTCACACCTGTAATCCTAGAACCTGGCAGGTTCAGGCAGGAGGATCACTTGAGCTCAGGAGTTGGAGACCAGCCTGAACAAGAGTGAGACACTATTTCTACTAAACAGAAAAATCAGCCAGGCATGTTGGTGCATGCCTATAGTCCCAGCTACTCTGGAGGCTGAGGCAGGAGGATCGCTTGAGCCCAGGAGTTTGAGGTTGCAGTAAGCTATGATGATGCCACTGCACTCTACCCAGGGCAACAGTGAGGGTATGTCTCAAAAAAAAAAAAAAGTTCTGCTTCTGAAAGTGCTTTTCTGTGAGAACCTGACCGATCTTAAGGGAAGGGCAGTTCTTAATGGGGTGGGACTGCCCTAAATATGGGCATCACATAACAAACAGCAGCCCAACCCCTGAACACCAAGTACCAGGGACAGTGCCAGTTACTATGCCAACCAAATATTTGCCAACACATCGAGAAGCAGTACTGTCCCCAAAGTGAGGTGACCTGATCCCTTCCTTGCAGGAATGATGAAACTTGTAGAAATGAAATAGAGAATAGGAAAACAATAGAGAAAAATCAGCAATACAAAAAGTTGATTCTCTGACAAGATCAAAAAAATTGGGAAATATTTAGCTTGACTGATCAGACAAAAAAGAAAGAAAACTCAAAGTATTAAAACCAATAATAAAAGTATACATCCCTATCAACCTTACAGAAACAGAAAGAATACTATAAAAGAATACTATTAGCAAGACTATTTCAACAAATAAGATAACTTAGATGAAATGAACAATTTCCTAGAAAGATACAAACTATCACAAGTGACTCAAGAAAAAACAGAAAATCTGAATGGACCTGTAACAAGAGATTGCATTAGGAGTCTTTAAACTCTCCACAAAGAAAAGCCCAGGCTCAGACTAAAGTTATCTTCAAAGCTGAATTATTCTGAACATTTAATAAAGAATTAATACCAATTCTTCACAATTTTCTTCAAAAAAGAGAATAGCAGAAACACTCCCCAATTCATTCTATGAAACCAGTATTTTCCTGATAGCAAAACCAAACACACACACACACACACGCATGCACCCCACAATATCCCATATGAATACAGATGCAAAATTCCTCAACATATTCTGGTAAACTGAATCCAGCAAAATATAAAAATATCGCATGATCAAGTAAGATTTATCCCAGAAATGCAAAATTGGTTTAACACTTGAAAATAAAGCACAAAAGCCACATGATCATTTCAATAGATGTGGAAAAAGCATTTTGACAAAATCTGACATCTTTTCTTGATAAAAGCACTCAACAAAGTAGGAATAGAAGGAATAGGAACAGAATAGAATACTTCCTCTGCCTATAAAAGAGCATCTGTAAAACCCCACAGCTAGCATCATGGTGAAAGATAATGTTTTCCCTGTAAGACCAGGAACAAGAGAAGGATGACCATTCTTGCCACTTCTGTTAAACTGGAGCTTCTAGCCAGGTAAATTAGGTAATAAAAAGAAATATAAGTTATCAGACTGGAAAGGAAGAAACTAAACTATTTCTAGTTACAGATGTTATGATTATATATAGAAAAGCATAAGGAATCCACCAAACAAGGACTAGATAAAATAAATGAGTTAGCAAGGTGGCAGGAAACAAGGTCGACATGTAAAACAACTGACCAAAACTCATGAATGCATTAATGGAGAAACTTCGGATATGAAGAAAGAATGTAGTTTAATGAATAGTTTTGTACTGGTGTTAATGTCTTGGTTTTGACCACTGTAGTACAGTTAACTGTTAAAATTAGAGGAAGGTTGGTGAGGGGTAGACATCTGTACCATTTTACAACTTTTCTTTAAGTCAAAAATTATTTCAAAACAAAAAGTATAAAAATTTTACAAAGATAATTGGAAGATGCTAGTGATCCAACATCAATCACTTATCTCTCCTTTCTTATATGGGTGGTACCACTGGGAAACCAGCCAGTAGATAAGCGGCAGTGTGTCTTTATAAAAGTATTTCCAGTAATGAATGGAAGAATCAGAACACTACCGTTTTCCAACCTCTAACAAATCAGTGGATATAGGCAGTGATTGTCAACAACTGCCAACATCCCAAAGGGAGGGACGAGCGAACATATGTGTGTCTTGATGGAAGTGCAGAACACCACCTATAAATGTGGTTTTGATTTGACTGGCTAAAAAACTTTTTAAAAATGTGGCTTTAACAACAACAAAAAAATTCAAACCTGAACCCGATGAAGTGCTGGGGAAGTGTCTAGACCCACCTACCACTTCACAGGAATGACAGTACAAAAACACTTGTCACATCATACCACACAAAAGGAATCAGCAAGATTCAGGCCATGGAAAACACCACAGGACAAATAACCCAATTTCTTCAAAATAAATTATAAGGGACAAAAGAGAGAAAGATAGAAAAACAGAGTTTTCAAGGGTAAAATCTATAGACTAAAGGAGACTTACAAGATGTATTAGCCAACCACAATAAGTAGCTCTTACTTAGATTTGATTCAAACATACAACTTGGAAAAAAAAATACATTAATGAGACAAGTAGAAATTTGAACACAGACCAAGTGTTTAATAATATTAAGAAATTGACAATCATTCTTTAGGTATGTTAATGGCATCTGTAGTTTAGTTTAAAAACAGAGCCATGCTTTTCCACAGACAAATACAGAAACATTTATGCATGAAATGCCATGATGTCTGGGATTTGCTTCACTATAACAGGAGAGGATGGAAAGGCTGAGAATAGAGATCATACAATGTTTGTCAGAAGCTGCTAACCGCTGAAACTGGGTGATGGTGCACAGAAGTTTATTACATGTGCACATCTCTGTATGTGTGAAACTTTCTATATGATTTTTTTTAAAGAGGACTATTGTTTCAGGGGTGGGCATGGCAAGTAGGGGAATAACTCCAAATGTAGAGTCAAAGTAGGGTAGATCTGGGCTCTGATCACAGCACTGCCGTCTCCTCAGAGCGTGATGTTAGGCAAGCTATTGAGCCTTAAAGCCTCAGTTTCCTCATCTGTGAAATGGGGATGTGAAAATGATAGGATCATTGGGAAGATAAAAAAGAACTGTGCATATGGAACATTTGGCTCATATTAACAAGTGAAAAAAAAAAAAAAAGCTGTCCCAAGAATGAGACCGCCTTCTGAAGGCAACTAAGTTTTTAGGGAAAGAAAGGTTCTTTTTCCACTACAACTTAACCTTATGAGCCCTGTAATATATGACATTTAACAGGTATCAAAAGAAAAATTAGACCAGTTGGAGAAGACATAGAAGAAAAAAAATTTTTAATTAAAAAAATTGTTTCCAAAAAACCATGTGAATGGCAATGTGAAAATATTATTTCTCAAGTGTCTCATACCCTACATACTTGTGGAGATGACAAACCTACTTAAAGAGAACTGGCAGGATCCTCTAAGGCCCGAGTCATGTGCTGGTGTCTCTGCTTTTGCAAATCTTTCCCTTCAATGTGAAAAGATGCTGTGCTTCCCAAGAAAGGTGTTTTTGCTGCTGGCCTCCTGGTGCAGTAAGAGGAGAGGAGGAGGGAATACCCCTGGCAAGGGCCAAGGGCACCACAGGGGAAGAGGCGTGACTCACCGGTAATGAGAGGGAACAAGACACAAAGGGAAAAGTGAGAGAAGGGAGACAGGAGAAATAAAAACCTCGGCAAAAAAGAAAACAAAAGGAGGATTTTGTTGAGTGAGGCTATCTCCTTCTCATCTGCTAGACTCTTCTGAAACAACAAATCATGACCCAGAGGAGACACAGGTTGGACAGATAACCCTAATGGACTGGAAAAATGAGTGAGAACCAAAGGAAAGGGAAGAGACAAAAGTTAGGGTAATTCCAAAATAAGCAGAGAGCTTCCCCGCCCCCAACCTGTTTTCCCAGAAGATGGAAAGACACTAAGAGGTCGCACTCCAACCCAAGTGCGGAGCCCAAAAGATTCATCATTCTAGATACAGACACTAAAGGTATAATAAGATTATATTCGAGTCATCGCAAAGTGTATGGAAGCAAAAGGGAAAAAATGGAGAAAATGATACAATAGCCCAGGCGGGGTTTGGGGCAAAGATGGAGCCACAGGCAGAGGCCCTGCCTTCGACCCACCCTTCTGCCTCTGGGAGCCGGGACCCTGGGAGCAGGGCGCCTGGGAGCAGGGCTGCGGTCTACAGACTGACAGTGCTGCCTCTCACCCTACTGTCAGAATGGAGATTCGAGCACTTTCTCC
Source organism: Mirza zaza (assembly GCA_008750895.1). NCBI lineage: Eukaryota > Metazoa > Chordata > Mammalia > Primates > Cheirogaleidae > Mirza > Mirza zaza. The sequence continues at coordinate 41,537 of VSMD01111388.1, forward strand.
TGTGCACCTTCCCTGGCTCCTTCCTTTGCTTGAAAGATTCTTCTTCAATTTCCTCAAAGGCTCCCTCTGTTAGATAGATGCTTTCTGCCTCCAGGACCCCTGCCCTCCCCAGGCGAACTTACCACCCCCCACTCCTCTAGCACCACTCGTCGATATCCCTGAGGTTCTTCAGCTGCCACTTCAGCCCCAGCCCCTGGTATGTCTGCCTTGTCCCACCTGGACACTCCATGCTGGAGACCCAAGTCAGCACACGGGAAGTCCAAGCCCTGCACAGAAGCCTAAGGCCACCCTGGACTCCCACCAGGGCACACTCTTGAGTGTGTGTATGCGGGGGTGGAAGAGGCATGGAGCTCAGGCAGTCCCTGTCTTTTCACCCATGGCCTGGAGGGGAGGGAGATGGCTTGTCTGGCCGGTTTTTGCCAGCACCAAGGAAGTCTACATGGCCAGGAGAGCCTTCCCACACCCTCCCCATTCTCCTAGACACGCTGGGTGGGGAGGGGGGGTCCTTCCCATGGGCAAGGACCACAGGCAGGACCTCACCCCCAGAATCCCCCAGTGCCCTCTCTCAGCCTGCTGTGCCTGGCTCAAGAGGATTTTCCTAAATAGAGTCCAAAATCCATGAGAGGATAACATGGGCTCTGGACAAGGAAACAAGAGGACTGCTTCTCAAACACCCATGGCCTAGGAAGCTGCATTTCTAACAAGCTCCGTAAGAGACTCTCATAGAGAGGGGGCCCAAGGACCATTTCATTGAGAAACACCATATAAATAATACTACAGATGAGAGACACCCTACAGGCTATAAGTCAGAATACAAAGGAATGTCCAAAAAGTCACCCTCTAGGGACAGTGTCAGCAGGTGAGACTTCCCTTACTAAAGTTTGCTCTTACTCTGCACTAACATATGCTCTACCTGCAGGGAACACCCGTGCACAGCAACTAGAGCAAACACACTTGGAGGAGGCACATCACAAACTAGACCCTGGCAGTTCACAACCATGCTTCTGATTTTCTCTGCAGAAACTAAAGTCACAGAACAGACTTTGGCCTGACACAGAAATCATTTTCCCAGGCTTCTCTTGCACTGTCCCAGTGCCAGCTCCCCTAGACCCTGGGCTTCATGTCCATGGCCCACTGCCTACTCCCACACCCTATAACCTGTTCCCCATCTCTGTGTCCTGATCTTGCCATGTCCCCCTGTCCCCACTCCCTCGCCTACAGCACTTGCCCTCCCAGCTCCTTGTCTGATCACATTTTCCCAAACTCTGGGTGGGACCCAGCCTCCTCCTACTTCTATCCCCAAGGCCTGCCAACACCAACTCCAGGCTTTCTGGGACTGGAAGAATTTGACCTGCCTTCCCAGGGAACAATTAATAGAAGTGGGGCATTGGGCTGACTGTCCTCAGAACAGTTGGAAAGTCAATGTAAAATGCAGTTTGTGCAATAGGGAAGAAGACAGGGTCTGAGGGGTAATTAAGACACCCTGAATCAAGGACTGTACTTGAGCACTCAGAAGACTGTACTTGAGCACTCAAGGACTGTACTCAGAGTACTCTGACTCAGCTGGGTCAGAGTGGAAGGGGAGAGGGATCTTGGACCAGTGCGGTCCAAGTGGAAGCTGAGGCTTCAAAGTCCCATGAAGCCTTGCAAGGTCATGGAGTCAAGAGAATTGCTTTTAGATTCCAGCCTCAGTCTTCTCATCTGCAAGATGGGGGTGATAGTTATTATAAGGATCAAATGACATAAGGAGTTAAAAGTACTTTGCCAACTGAAAATAAACTATATTTCCTGAGGCCTAAGTATTTCTGAAAAGGAGGCTACAGGAGTTATAGGCTCAGTAATGACAGGAAGTGGTATGCATGCAAAGCCTTAACCTACCAGAGCCCCGGAAGGGTTCTGTGGTACAGAGTCCTCACTCTGGGGACACTGAAGGTATCTGTGTAAGGGATGCCCCCTCCTTTCCCTGCTGAGGCTTCTGGTGAAGGGGAGCCAGGAAATCCCGCAGCCCTTTCCATCAGTGTCATGCTTGCTGGCTGGTGATGAGCACCTCCGGAGAGCAAGCTGGGTGGCATTAGTCAAAGTGTGGGCCGTCACGTAAGAAGCACCTCCATGCTAATCAACTTCTCAGATTCCTGGGCCCAATCCCAGGAATCAAAAATTGCTGGGTCAAAAACTTTGGAGAACTTTTATTTTTAAGAAGCTCCTCAAGTGATTCTTACATGTTGAGAAGCATAAGCACAAGGATACTGGAAAAGCTGTGCAGTCAGGAAAACCTGGGCCAAAACCCAGCATACTACATAACACCTGTGTGACCTTGGGCAAGTTGCTTGACCTCTGTGAACCTCTGTTGACTCTCTCTTTACATACAGTAAGTATGAAGCACAACCACTGCAATGTAGCTGGGAGGTGACAGGTACTTAAGTGCAGAGACAGACATTTGTGGTCAGAGACAGACATTCATGGTCTTCATCTAAGCAATCCTAAGAGGCAGAAGCAAATGTGACACTTTGAGGGGGACAATCTGCCCCTGAGAGGGCAAGGGGGCTTCCTAGAGTCTCCTCACCCAGGATAGAAGCCGATATGCTAATGTCCTCCTACTTAGAGGCCCATCTAGTCCCTGCAGGAGGGATCAAGCAAGGTGAAATAGGAGGAAAAAATGGGCTGAGCTTTGGCCAAAGGCCAGGATCATCCACCTTCCTAGGAGAGGGACCTTGAGGTGGCCCTGGCTGCTAGACCTAGCTCCAGGATGGATCTCCAGCCAAGTGGCTCTCTTGGGGTGTGGGTATGAAGGAGGAAGGGCGCCAGGCTTCCCTGACAGGCCCAGCTTGGGGGTCTACAGCTCTGAGGAAGCACGGGGAGAGAGAGACAGAGCAGGTGGAGCCCACTGGAAGGTCCTGCTACTAACCGTGGCAGGGCTCACAAATGCCTCAAACCCTCTTTCCATCCGGAAACAGGTTAATATTTAATATTAAGAAAGTTATATGAGCTCACATCAGCGGAGGGACGCTGGTGTTATTACCCCTGCCCTCCTATCTGATCTGTGCCAGGGCTATCACAACTTGGTGGCAGTTCCCCTCTGTTTTCCCAAGACAAGCTGCCCTCTAAGACTGAGCTTTATATTCCTGAGTCGGTTGTTAAACATCCCAGACCACCGCGCCTGGCCAGGCTGAGGCAGGAACTTCAGGCGATGGTGCCTCGCGCTGCACTTCCCTCCCTTTTACTTCGGGCGGGAACTGTGAGGATGAGGATGCCCAGCAGCCGCCAGATTTCAGCCCTGGGATCTTTCTGGCTCAGACACCGAGTCGGAGGAACAGTCCGAGACAGGAGGGGGGATCGCGCGCGCCCCGCCATCTAGGGCACCCGTCAGTCGCGGCCGGGCGCAGAGGGCCGGTGGCGGCGCAGTGCCTTCACCCGGCACCGGTCCCGCGCGGCCCGGCCCCCTGCCCTGAGTAGAGGCGTTCCCCAAGCACCCCTGCCCCGTGCCACTCGCACCGCGCCCAACACTAAGTTCCCGGGAGCGGCCCGCGCCCACTCCGCGCTCGCTGCCCCGCTCGCCAGACTCACCTGCTGAAGACGAGGCAGCCCAGGTGGTTGATCTCGTGGTCGGAGCGGTGGCGGCTGTAGTCCTCCCACAGGTCCTTGAAAGCCGTGACGGCCAGGATGAAGAGCACCGGCGCCAGCGCCAGGCCGGGCTGGAAGGCGTTCACCGCCGGCACGAAGTTGAGCAGCGCGATGAAGACGAAGTACACGTTGGCCAGGCGGTGGAACTGCTCGAACAGGTTCTTGGGCAGGAAGGACAGCAGCGTGTATTTGGTGGTCTTGAGCCGGTTGTCGGCCAGGTGCTGAGCACACACGCGCCGCCGCCGCTCGCCCTTGGCCGCGCCCGCCGCGGGGTCCTCGGCGCCCGGGGGCGGCAGCAGGTTGGAGCGCACCGTGCGCGTCCTGCCTTCCCGGCGCCGCCGCCGCCGCCGCCGCCGCCGCCCGGGGGGTCCGGGCTCCTCGGCCGCCGCCGGCTCCCGCTCCATGGCCGCGTGTCGCCGCGCCCGGCTCCTCCGCCACTCACGCCCGCCCGCGCCAGCCTCTTAGGTGATCATCGCCCGCGGCGGCGCGGGCTCCCTGCCTGCGGAGCACACGGAGACCGCGGTCAGCGCGCCGCGCCGCCGCCCGCCCCGCCCAGCGCGCCCAGCCCGCGTCCCGCTCCCGCCGCCCGCCCGCAGTCCGGCAGGGCGCGGCCGGGCCGCCGGCCACGGCGCACAGAGCCCGCCTGTCCTCGCTCGCGCCGCCCACCCGCTCCGCCCGCGCCCCGAGCCCCGCCGCGGACGCGCCGGACAGCGCGAAACGAAAAGAGCGCGAGCTGGAAACTTTCGAGGGGTTTAGTTTCGTTTCCCAGAAGCATCAGTTCGGCCCTAAAACATTGAAAACGCGCGCGCTGCCGCCGGTAGGTGAGAGAAAACTGCGGACTGCGAGAGAAAGGGCCCGCGGTCCCGGGCAGCCCGCGCGCTTTTCCGCGGCCAGACCTGCCCGGTCCTGGATGGGGAGAGGGTCTCGGGGACCCCGGAATGGGAACTTTCTCTTGGAACCAACTGGAGTCAAAGTCCAAAGGAGCCACGGCATAGCAACGCTCCCACGTTTAAATCTGATTCACGGAGCCCATCGGGTTCTGGGGAGACGCGGGGAAAGGGGAGGCTCTGGGAAACGGTTCCGCGTTGCCTCTATGACCTGCCCTACCCCACTGCCCAGACCACCTACTTCAGGGTTCAATTCTTGGATGAAGTAGACTGTTTCCTTTCTATGATCTCTGCCTTTCCTTATGCCACTAAATAAGGATTTTTCTTTCTTTCTTTTCCTTTTCCGTGGAAAGGAAGGCTGTTTCACTGCAGCAAAGACAGGCTTTGGTCTGCAGGCATTTGAGTCTCTTTTTCCCTCCCTGGGAAACCACGAAGACCAAAATGTCCCTTATGTGCTGCAGTTCTGAGGTGGCGGCTGTGATCCAGACAGAGCCCTGGAATGGAGGCTGCTTGCTGGGGAGGGGAGGAACCGAGAGCGGGCAGAATGTGGGGCAGAGGGCTCCCTCCGTATTCATGGGGTGTCAGAGAGAGGCGGGTGAAAGTTGGGCGGTGGGAGAACAAACTTGGCCCAGAAAAAGGAGTGGGGACTCCTCCACTTCTGCAGAAAGACCCCCAGATGTACTGCAGCCCTCACTGTCTGCCTCCCACTTGAGAAGTACTGAGAGGGGAGGCAGGAATTTCTTGCCTGGGAGGCCATGGCTGGGGGTGGGCCCTGGTCTCGGGCTCCTCCGCATGTGGCTGCTAACAAGTCACTTCCCTAGCTTGGCTCGAGTCACTTACCCATCCCCCACCATCTTTTCTTGGGCTGGCCCTCACCTCCTGCACCCTGGCCTAGCCCTGCCCAGGTATGCCTGGCTCTCACATCTTTAGGGTAGCTCTGCTGCAGTCTACGGTATTTGCCAGAATCCAGTGTCAGGGCTTAGTGACAGGTACTAAGAATATAATACAGGCCATATATAGAGTCCCTCCCTTCCCCCAGTCACAGGGGTACAATTTTGAGGTGTGGAGGCCCATATCAGAGAAAGGTCTGGCTGAAGTATCTGCACTTTCAGGGAAAGGAATGAGCTTTCACGTGGACCAGTGGCATCCCAAGCTGAGTACAAACAGCAGGTGAAGGGCCACAGCTCCCCCTGTCCTGTGCCTGACACTGCAAGGCTCCATGTTCTCCTCTTGTCAGCCCACCCAGTGACACCTGAGCCCTGCTGGCTTCCTCCATCCCCACAGCAGCCTTCTGTCTTCACAGGTGCCCCCAGTTTTGTCCCAGTCCTCCCAGTCTCCTTGCTGTTGCCAAAGTAACTACTTGACCCCTTTGTTTCATTTCCTTACCCTGGAGCTTCCAGGAGTCCCCAGTTGCTTACAAAGTCAGGTGCTGACTCCTCAGGCAGAGGTCCCTTGAGGCTGGGAGGGGAACTGGCACCAATGTGCTGATTGAATTCTGCCCCTCCCTAGTCCCAGCCCAGCCCCAGGGCGAGCGATCTCCTTACCCTCCTCAGAACAGGCCTCCTCATCCCATCTACATTCCGCACTAAGGTTCCAAGATTCTGTGAGTCACACTGCTCCTTAAACCTGGAATCTTTCCCCACTGCTCTTTACCAATCCAAACTCAGTATTTGCAATAGGGCCTCAACTCTCCTCCCAGCAGGTCTCCGGGTGTGTGATCCATGCGACCTTGCAGGGATTTTGAGCTCAGATGTCTTCTGCCAGCTAAACCCTCGAATTCCTGACTGGCCAGGCAAGGGTGAGGCTCTGAAGTGTTCTGGCCATCTGGACCACGGGGAGCTGCTGGGCCCCAGGCAAATCAGTGTAATCATCCTTGTTTGGTAAATACTGTTCATCACCTGCTGTGCGCCTGGCCTTGTCCTAGGCACTGGGGATACGGAGAATAGTGGAGGACAGAGACGCACACAGGGAGCTGCAGCGACTAAGCACGAAATCATGAGACCCTTCAGAGAGTCAAGAGTGGACCCCAGAGGGTTTCAGGAATGGTGAAGAGAGGACTTTCAAAAAGGAGGAACTTGAGTTGGCAAGTTCCTGGCAAGAGAGGGTGCAAGAACCTTCCAGGAAGAGGGAACAGCTCTATAGAAAGGTCCCCAAAAGGAGAAATCTCAGGATGCTCAAGAAACAGGTAGGGCCTCTGCTTCACGTTCATTCAGAAACCTCTAACCCCACGGCCCTGTGCTTTAGGTGATGAGGACACTTGGGGAACACACTGAGTCCCTACTTTCTGGAGCACTGAGTCCTCCTGTGGGAATCCCAACTGAGAGGGCTCAGGAAATGAAGGGACACAGGGTACTGGGCTGGGAGAGGTGTGCTCCTGCGACGGCAGATAGGACAGTGAGCGGGGGCCTCCCCAGCAGCAAGGAGCAGAGGACTCAGGACACAAGCAGTGTAGACATCTGGGGAAGAAACGACATGGCCCAAGGGTGGAGGGGTTGGCAGCAAGGAGGCCGGGGTGGCCAGAGCTGAGTGGGAGATCAGAGACGTGTCCCAGAGTGGGGTCATGTCGGGCCTTGTGGATCCTGATGAAGATTTTGGCTTTTAAGTGAGAGAGGAAGCCTTGGGAGGATTTTAAGCATCACGTGACTGCACTCAGGTTTTCAGAGATCACCCCTGCTGCAGCACGACTTTAATGCAGAAAGGCCACGACTTTAATGGAGAAGCAGGGAGAGATCATAGTGAGCAGCCACTGCAATGATCCTGGAGAGGGAGTGGCTCAGGCTGGGTGGCCATGGTGGAGGTGGGGCATGGCCTTAGAGCATGTGGGATATGCTATTGGACTGAGTGTGAGGCATACAAGGAGGCGGCGAGGGTGGCTGCGCAGATGAAAACGCGAGTTGCCATCTACAGTGTCAGGAGGACAGGGAGTGGGCAGATGGGAGGTGCCCACCAGCCTGGGGGAGTGGAGAGTGGGCAGGCAGCTGTGCATGAGTCTGAGACCAGGGCAGGGGCTCAGCTGGAGACACAGTCTGGGGTCAGGAGCAGGTCTGGGTGGAGGAGAAAGTGGCTGCCTGTGGGAGGGGGCAGAGTAGACAGCAGGCAGGGCTTCGTCTCTGCATTTGCCCCAAGTGCAATGGGAAGCCATGGGCTGTCCCAAGCAGCAGCATGAGATGAGTGAATCTAATTTCCCCTTTTAATAGATGGAAGATGCCTTCCTAGCACAATGGGAGCAGGAGAGGCGATAAATTAGGAGGTGGCTTAGATCCAAAGATGGATAGACAAACGTGGACTAATTGGAAGTACATCTTCCATGGTCAAGGGGTTGGATATTTAAAGGAGAAAAGAAATGATTCCACATGACACCAAAGAGTTTAGTCAATGACTCAGAAAAACAGGTTTGGAGGAAAAAATGCAAAGCTCAATATAAGCCACATTAAGTGTGAGGTGCCTGTTTGATATCACATGGGGATGGCAAATGGCAATGGAGTATCGAAGTCTGGACGTGATAAAAGAGGCCAGCACTAGAGACAGGGATGCCCGATGTCACGAGGCACCTGTGATTTCAAGCTATGTGTTGAAGAGATTGCACCTAGAGATAGAGTGTAAATAGAGTGCAGAGAAGAGTCTCTCAGTGTTACTTTCCCGCTGAGAAATGTAGAGGATTGAATGTGACAATTATCAAGATTGCTTCCAGCATTCATGTACCAACAATTAGCACCTTTGATGATTGATGCTTGCTTTCTAAATAATTATGGAATAAGTGAGAATCATGTTCCACAGCATTTTAACCTGACAGCATTTGTTCCATATTTACTCTTCTGATTACCCTTAAAAAAAAAGCAGAAGAAAATTGAAATTTGTAAAATTAGACACAAATGCTATCCATTAATTAATATGGCCTAACATTCATCCAAACAGTGCCAAAATACAGAGCTGTGAAAATTTAAATAAAAGTAATTGACTAATAATTGGGTAATTTGAATCTATGTTACTATGTCCTTAATGTCCTTAATCCCAGAAATAAAAAATTCTGGAGAATAAGTAAAGATTTATATTTTAAAATGCCTGCCTGAGCCCAGTTGTTCTCCCTTTCTCCAAACTAAATTCCCTTTAAAAAGACAGATGGGCCAGGCGTGGTAGATCTTGCCCATAATCCCAGCACTTTGAAAGGTGGAAGGATTGCCAGAGGCCAGGAGTTCAAGACCAGGCTGGGCAACATAGTGAGACCCCCATCTCTACAAAAAAAAATTTTTAAATTACTTGGATATGGTGGCATGCACCTGTAGTACCAGCTACTCAGGAGGCTGAGGCAGGAGGATCACTTGAGCCCAGGAGTTTGAGGGTGCAATGAACTATGATCAGGCCACTGAACTCTAGCCTGGGTAACAGAGTAAGTCCCCCCCCTCTCTAAAAATAAATAAATAAAAAGACAGATGATTTTTTTTAAAGAATAAATGTATAGTTGTGCTGGGAAACTAGGAAAGTCTCTTCAGAAGACAAAAAAAAAATATCTCAGAAGATATTGAGGAATATTAGGAAGATATAAAGCTGATGAGAGTGGATTAGTGGGAAAGTATACAAAATACAGGAAAATACATTATAGAGTTGAGTAGGCAAGGATGACTTTAAAAAGTGAGTTTTTAAAAGCAGATCCCTTGAGAATACCAAAAATCTGAGAGAGCAGGCCTGGGATCATGAGCCATGCTGGGATCCCAGGCAGTTGGGAAGTAAGTTGGCCACCAAGTGGCTGCATCCAGGACCACCACTCCAAGTGTCACGCGGGTAATCACGACTGTTGCTCATTAACGCTGGCTGCGCGTCAAGGTTGCCGGATGAACTTCTCATGCCCAAGCGATGCCCAGGCTTCGCTCCAGACCAATTAGGCCTGGAGACCAGGCCCCACCACCCAGGTTTTCAAAGAGTTTCCTTGGTAATTCTGCAGTGCAGCCACATTTAGGAACCTCTGGTCACCATCTGCAGTTCTAAGTACGAACCTATATTACAGTCAAAAGTCCCTGGATTTTTCAAAACTGGTAGCATGAAAGGAAAGCAAACGCCACCCAAGTGAGTTTTTCTTCTCTTAGAAAAAAGAGCTAATGCAGAACACAGACAGTGACATTAAAAGTCATCATTGTTATCCTCAGGGAGACCCACCAGACCAGCCCATCCATAAAATTGCCATGGAAAAGAAATAAATGAGCAGGAGTAAAGAATTCTTGGAAGTGGGAAACATGATGGATAACACATTTTTTAAAAAACACAAAGAGGGGCAAAATTAGCAATCTAGATGATCAAATTGAGGAATTCTTTCAGAATGTAGGGCATAAAAATAAAGACATGAAAATGTGATAGAAGAGGCTAGAAATGTGGTGAGCAGATACAGAAAAGTCCCTCTCATTTCTGCTTGTTGCTCATAGCAGGCCAGGAAATTGGACCAACCTTCAGGGGACGTCTAGGAAAGATGGACAAATATTTACAGAAAATCTATTTTAAAGCCTCCGGGAACTAAGAGGGCAGCCAAAACGATGGGACCAAACCAGAGAGCTAAGCCCAGCTGGGATTGTGGCTGTCCTTACACAGCCCACCCAGCACTCTCTGTCCCCTTCCCGGCTCCATTTGAATTCGCATATACAGGCATCAGATGTGTTTATTGACTGCTCCTCCCTCCATGGCTAGAACAACCTGTCCACAAGGCAGGGGTCAGAGTCTGCCGTGTCACCACTGAAAGGCATCCCCTGTGCCTAGAAGAGCATTGTACATGGCAGCCTTTTACTAAATATCTAATAATTCACCTTCACTTCATAATAGATAAGCATCCACACAATTTTGCAAGTAGTAGGTTTTGAATATGGGCTTCTATATTAGTCAAAGTGATATTCAACTATCCTGGCAATTAAATGAATTTTTGCTAAAAGGGCTCAGAGAAACAACACTTACGCTTGTCTGCTAAAGAAGAAATATTTACCTTGCCATCCATGATAATATATGTATATAATAAACAAAATGCAAGTTAATACAAATGACTCAGGAATAAGTAAACATTTTGAATAGATTAACAAGCCCCAGGAGATCTTGAAAGGGTCCCATCCTCCAAAACCACATAATAGAAAACATTTGACAAAGTCTGTTGAAACTTTAAAATAGTTTAATCCCTTTATTTTATTTACAATATAGTATAGAAATATTGGGACCTTCCCAATTCATTCTATAGGGCCAGCCAAACCTGCTATGGAAACCAGAAGGTGGAATTGCAAGAGAATGCTATAGTTGATTTATAGTGTGTTTAACCCTATGGTAATATTTATGGGTATAAATATTATTATAGAAAAGAAAAAGGCACAATTTGTCATGATTTGCAACCTTGTGGCTTTTGTCAGGGAAGTGGTATGTAATCACGCTAACTGCATGATGAAGATATACAAATCAGTTAGTTTTCTTCTATACAAGTCAATTAGAAAATGCAATGGATCAACAAAAGGATCTCATTTTTGCAATAAAATATTTAAGGAAAAATAAAAAGAATTAGTTCAAAATGTTTGCAGATAATCATAGCAAACAATAGTGGCAGTAATATTTGACCTTTGTAGAACATGTAACACCGGCCAGGCATGTGCTTCTCATTTGACAGTCACTGTCTCCACCCGCCTGGTCATTCCTTGAGGCAGAAGAATGCTTGTCCCAGTATTGCAGATGAGAAATATGGTACCAAATAGCTAGTCAACTTAAAATTTTACTGAATGTGATGAAGGAAGATTGAAACAGATACAGAAATATGCCATATCCCTGAATGGAACTCTGAAAATAACCTGTTGATTTCATTCATTTTCCAAGATAATTACAACTGGATTTATTTTGTCAACATGACAAATTGACTTATAAAGTAGCAGTATCAGTCAGAGTTCTCCAGAGAAACAGAACCAGTAGGAGATAGATCAATAGATACATAAATAGATAATAGATGTATGAGAAGGGATTTATTAGGGGAATTGGCTCACATGATTATGGAGGCTGAGAAGCCCCATGATAGGCCATCTGCAAGCTGGAGAACCATGGAAACCTGTGGTAAAGTTCAGAATAAATAAAGATAAATAAGTAAAAAAAAAATTGAGATAGGAAAATAATAACCTACTACATTGACAAAAAAAATAAGAAGTTGAACAATACTTAAGGTTTGAGACAGTGTGAATTAGAAGGAACTCTTTTCTTTCTTTCTTATTCTTTTCTTTTCTTTTTTTTTTTTTTTGAGACAGGGTCTCACTCTGTCACCCAGACTGGAGTACAGAGGCCTGGTCGTAGCTCATTGCAGCCTCCAACTCCTGGACTCCAGTGATCTTCCTGCCTCAGCCCCCTGAGTAGCTAGGACTACAGGTGTACACCACCATGCCCAACTAAGTTTTTTATTTTTGTAGAGACAGGTTCGGCTATGTTGACCAAGCTAATCTTGAACTCCTGGGCCCAAGTTATCCTCCCACCTTGGCCTCCCAAAGTGCTGGGAAGAAGGAACTTTTAAACATTGCTGGTGGAAGTATGAAGTAGTATAACCACTTTGGTTAGCTGTTTGATGTTTCATCTGAAAGTTGAACATTCAAAATCTTTAAAAGTCACCACCCTCATTCTTAAGAATATGCCCAAAGAAACTACATACAAATACCACACTTGTTCACAAAACAGTGTAATTTATTCCACCATTGACTGTGTACAGTAATATATTAACAAAATTTAAAATTTATACAGCAATGAATATGAATGAACTATAGCTACACAAACAACATGGAAAAATCTTATAAATAGAAACCTAATGGTAGGTGAAAAAGTAAGTCCCAGAAGACTACATATAGTATAATACTATTTTTATAGAGCACAAGTACTACTAGCAATACTAAGCAAAATACTGTTAAACATACTTATGTAAGTGATGAAGTAGTTTCTTATAAAACTAAACATGTGCTGAGTGTGGTGGTGTACACCTGCGGTTCCGGCTACTCATGAGGCTGAGGTGGGAGGATCCCTTAAGCCCAAGAGTCTGAGGCCAGCCTGGGAAACATAGTGAAACTATGTTTAAAAAAATGTTGTTTTTAGTTAGAAACATAAATTTAAAAAATGAAAATAAATGTGCTTACCATACAACTCAGCAATTGTACTCTCAGGCATTTACTCGAGAGAAATTAAAACTTATATTCACACAAAACTTGTACACAGATGTTCATAGAAGCTCTATTCATAATAGCCAGGCACTGGAAACAAATCAAATGCCTCCACCAGGTGAGCGGATACACAAACTATGGTACAGCCATACCACAGAATTAACTCCTCAGCAATAAAGAGAAATGAGCTGTCGATGCACACAACTTGGATGGATCTCAAGAGAATTATGCTGAGTGGAAAGAGCCCATCTTTAAAGGCCATATATTGTATAATTCTGTTAGTAGAGCTTCTTGAAACACTAACATAATAGAGATGGAGAGTAAATTAGTGGTTGCCAGTGATTACAAAGGGTGAGAGGGAGAGACCTGGCTGTGGCTATAAAAGGGTAGTGTGTAGGGTCCTCGTGATATATTTAACTCGAGTGGTATTCACATGAATCTACGCATACGACAAAATTGAATAGAGGTAAATATACATACACACATGGGTGTATGGTGAAATCTAAATAAAGTTGATAAATGTTAAGTTGAATTATTAATGACTATTATGTGTTTATGTTCATATAAATTTTATATAAAATATATTATGTAGTTATATTATAATTATTTAAATATGTAAATAATATATTATTTAATTATATTATAATGGATAAATATTTGAATAATCATTAAAATTATTTTAATTTTATTGATTTGTTTAATTTTATTAATGTTAATTTTCTGGTTTAATATTTCTGTATATTATCATTATGCTTTAAAACTAGCACATATTTATACACACACAAAATATATAGTGTTTGTATACCAAATGATATATTGAGGTGGGCCATACACACACAGAAAAAGAAACACTATAAATTCCCCTATCAAAATAAAATCACGAGAGAGATATTGTACTATATATCAGTTAAAGATACTATTTCTGTTGGTTTTCATGCAGGTGTGTACAACTGGGACAGAAATAAGAGTTCAGAAACACTTTTCTGTATACATGGAAATTTAGTCTGTGACAAATGTGGAATTCAGATCAATGGAAGAAAGTAAGTATTATTCAATATATGGCATTAGAAAAATTGGGGAAAAAGTCAAATCTTTATTTTATATCATAAACTAACTAAACACATTCAAGGTAGGTATATTATTTAAACTTTTTAAAAAGGAAAAATATCATAGAAATGCATCCATCTTTATAATGTTGGAACGGGAAAGATCTTTCTAAACAAGAACAAAACTCAGAAGCCACCAAGGACAAAGTCAACTGCATGAAAACCTAATACTTCTGTAGCATGAAAACCTAACATATGAACATATTAAAGGGAAATAATATTTAAACAGAGAAAGGATGAGTCCATACTATATGTCCATTAAATTTTTTTTTAATAATTGACACATAATTGTACATGTTTATAGGGTAGAGAAAAATGAAGTAGAATTGAAGGTGCTGGAAAGGAGGGATAGCCACACATTACAGGATGAAAAAAAGGGAGTTGGAAATGACATGTGTAATAATATATGTTATACCCCACTTGTGGGATATGGACAAAGTATACAGCAATATATCCCTGTACACAGTTTAGGGCTGCTGTAAAAAATATCACAAACTAGATGGGATAAACAACAGAAATGTATTGTCTCTCAATTCTAGAGGTTGGAAGTCTGAAATCCAGGTGTCAGCAGAGTTGATGTTCCTGAGGGCTGTGCAGAGAATCAGTTCTAGGCCTCTCCCATAGCTTCGGGTGGTTTGCGGGCAATCTTTAGCATCCATTGTCTCGTAGAGGCATCACCTCAATGTCTTCCTTCATGTTTCCTTTGGCATTCTTCCCATGTGCACGTCAGTATCCAAGTTCCTCCTTTTTGTAAGGACATCAGTCATATTGGATCAGGGTTCACCCTAGTCCAGTATGACCTCATCTTACCTTAAATAATTGCATCCTATTTCCAAATAAAGTCATATTCTAAGGTACTGAGGTTTAGGGCTTCAACATATGAATTTGGGGAGAAGATAATTTAACCCATAGTACTCCCTAAGTAGCAAGATTCAGTAAGTGATTCATGGAGTAAATGTTTACTATGACCAGGCTATAGGAGGATGGGCAGGCAAGGATGAAAGAAGGGACATTCAATTTTATCTTACAGACTAATCGAATTCATGTTTGGACAAATAATATATTATTAGATATATTAGATGTATTAGATAGATAGAATAAGGACTTGTCAAGAGAAGATGATTACTGCTGAGGAGTGCGAACCAGTCTCCCAAGAAGGCCTGAGTCCTGTTATGATTGTTCTAAAGGTCAACCCATTCTTGCAAAAACTACTTCACAAAGTGAATGCACTCATTAAGCACTTGCTATTTACCATACTGTAATTACCATCAGGATTACAACTTAAAGTGTGGTCCGTAGACCACTTTGTGCATTGCATGTTAGGAAAAGCATTCTCAAAGAAGGAAGCAGTATGTTGACTTTACATTCTGGGGTAAGTTCTTTATCTTGTCTCAGATAAGCCAACTAACAGAAGTGGATGTGCTAATTAATAGCACAGGAATAGGGCTTGTCACTGCCCTCTGAAGCTTGTGCAAAACTCCAGCACAACATTGGTGGCTCCAGCCAATTGTGGTCAGCCTACAGGCACTGACTCTGCTTCCTGGCTTCCAGGAGCTGCCACCAGGAGCCATGCAGGGTGAGGCCAGGCAGCCTCCCAGTGCGGCTGTGCAACCCCCCTAGCAGCCCGCAGTGAGACACTGACCTCTCCACCCCACCCAGGCAACCTCCTCTAGTCTTCTCGCTCTCCCTCTACTGCATTTCTATTTTACTGTAATATACCATCCCAGACCTCCCTTTTTGATTCTCAAGAGCATATTTTGGAAGTAAAAAAAAAAACCCTGAAAATATATTCTTTCCCATTTTATGCCTCCTACATCAGTTCTACTCCCAAATGACCAAGAGGAAGTACATATATAGAAGAGCCAGGGAAAAAAATCACCAAGATCAACATTTCTATATCCTACCTCCTTCCACTTGCAAATACATATGTGTCCTGACATGATGCCAGTGTTGTGCTAAAAACCTCAGTGGGGCTTCAGGGCTCAGAGAAAAGTTAATACTACCCGCAAAGAGGTAGTCGAGAAAGGCTCCAAACAAGAGATGGTCCTTGAACTGGGTGGGCCTCCAAAGTAGAGTAGGAGCTTGCCAAGCAAAAGGGGAAATTGCCAAGTATTTCTGGGCTTCTGCAAGAATTCCAGCATGTCTGGAATTCAGTTGTCGTGAGCAATAAGGACGGTGGGGCAGTGGACCAGGTGAAAGAGGACTTTGTGTGAGCTCTATCAGCATGTTCATCCTATATCCTACATATGGCGAGGAATTACGTGATGCTACCAATTTCCTTTGCTTTTTAGCTACCCAAACACAACTTTACACTTATTCTCTGACAAGTTTTAGATCCTAAATTCTCTCTCCCTGCAGCAGCCGGCAATCTAGACATGAAACATACTTGCCTCATTAGGGACAATTTAAGAGAAATGGATTCCATTCAACAGAAACTTTAGTAAATGAAATGCACACGTGTCCTCATGTACATAATTCAGCTACCTGTGTAGAAAACCAAACATTTCATGTTCCTTTTCTTCTGTCTGTAATTATTGTCTTCTGACTTGGTTGAAACTTTCACTTTTTTAAAATATATAAAACTCAGGTTACATTTCAAGTACATCCTGCTGGTATTTTTATTATCACGATTATGGCTATGGCAAGTGCAATAATTTGTAAGCTCCAAGGAAGTAGAGGGGTTGAAGGAGACAAAAATATATAGATAGATGAGTGAAAAGCATGCAATTTTTAGACTGCTTTTATTAACATTACACATTTATTTCTCAACTGGATTTGCCAAATACATTTTAAACCCCAGCATCCAGGGATTCGCATGCTGACGTGGCAGAAGGTAGAATTAAAGCACAGTCAGCAGAAGACCTTTCCATTGCACTGCATTCTTCAAAATGAATTATTTTTTAAATCAAGCTATTTTAAATTCTGTGTTCCTACTTTAAATCTCTGTGGTTTTTCTTGTTTTAAAAGTTGGATGAAATTTATAAAGTATAACCTATATGTGAGGATGTTTGTAAATCGCTGAAGTACAGATTTTAAAAGAAAAAAAAGGCACCTCTTGGCAACTTACTTCCATTTCTAGGCATGATGGAGTAACTGGTACCAGACTAGCCCTCCCACTGTAAACAACTATAAATACGGGCAAAATGCATGAGGCCATGGTTTGCAGATACTGGGCAACAGGAAGATTAGACTGTGATCCCTGAAGGGGGGAAAATGTGGAGAGAGCACCAAGGTTGCTTCAGTTTGCTACCTGAGGGCATTTTCCAAACTGCAGCTGAGGGTTGGGGGAGGTGGAGTACACCCAGAACATGATTAAAGGTCTTGCTGAGTAACAGAGGATTACTCAAAGCTCAGGGGTTTTCGGGCAGCTGCAATTTGGAGAACAGGGTATCAGAAAGAGTGGAGAACTGTGCAGACAATGAGGTTCAAAAATCTGCATAGTGTCCACTTAAATCTTTGGCTAGATGCTAAGTTATGCGTATGTAGGTCGATACTCTGCAAGACCTGGCAGTAAGCAGCTGCTAAATTGAACAGAAATTCCAGAGATTGCAGAGAGCTCGTAGTGTTGGAAGGCATAGGAGTTCTGCCTGCCAGAAGTTTTAGTCCTCAAAGACAGCAGCTGAACATCCTGAATATTCAAATGAGACCTCAGGAAGGCCACGCCCAAGGGGCAGTGCTGCCTCAGTTAAAGAGTTAGGGCTGCTCTAGACCCACAATGTCAAAGTCCAGAAACCAGTCTGGATCAAGCTGAACCACCAGTAAATTAATCGCTTACCAGAATAAAACACACAGGTCTATAAGAAGTAGAAAAAGAAAGATGATCAGCAACATAGCATGCACAATGGTCATAATGAGTTTAAAAATAAGGTTTATCAGAATAAAAACAGAAACCGCAAAAAGAACCAATTGGGAATTCCAGAACGGAGAAGTACAATGTATGAAATAAAAAACTCATAGGATGGGCCTAACAGTAGATTGAAAATGATAGAAACATACTCAGTTTACATTCATATAGATAAATATAAATTGTCCAACTTAATAACACAGGAAAAAATATTGGAAAAGTGTGCAGAGCTTCATTGCTCTGCAAGTCAATATTTCCTCATCTAACATATGGACAGGTGGAGTCTTCGGAGGAGAAAAGAAAGGGAATGGATCAGAAAAAATATTTGAGAAAATAATAACCAAACACTTCCCAAATTTGGTTAAAACATAAACTCCTATAAGTTTACAAGAAGCTCAGAAAACTCTAAGCAGCATAAATAAAAGAAAAATACAACTAGGCCTAGTAGAGTCAAAGTGCTGAAAATCAAACATAAGGAGAAAATCTTGAAATTAGCCAGAAAAAACAGGCACATTACATACAGAGGAATGATGTATGAATGCAGCTACTTCTCATCAAACAATGGAGGCCAGAGGACAAAGGAATTATATCTTTTAAGTACCAAAAGAGAAAAAAAAAGAAACCCTCTCAATCCAGAATTCTATGTCCATCAAAAATATCATTCAAAAACGAAGGTGAAATAAAGACAGTTGGAGACAAACAAAAGCTGATAGAATTTACCACCGGATGTCCTGAATTAGAAGAGAAGCTAAAAGTTTTTCAGGTTGAAAGGAAATGGAGAAAACTGGATATATAATAGTAAATATAAAATTAAAAAGACACTATGTTATATTTCACTTCTTAATGTCTTTTGCTCTGAAACAAAAATTATACCAATTTATTGTGAGGTTTTTAACTTAAGTAAATTTAAAATATATGACAGCAATAGAACAAAAAGTGGAGATTAAATGGAAATTACTACAACCTACAGGTATTAAAACAATAATAAGGAAACATTGTGAAATCATTTATGCTAATATAAAAAACAAATTAGATGAAATGGACTATTTTCTTGAAAAAGAGAACTTACCCAAACTAATACAATACGAACAGAAAATTTGAATAGTCTTACGTCATTAAAAATATTAAATTCAGAATCAAAATCCTTCCCAGAAAGGAAACTCCAGGCCTAGGTGGTATAACAACACACACACTAGTATGGTTAAAGTGAGAAGAAATGACAACACCAAACACTGGTGAAGGATGTAAAGCAACTAGAACTCTCTTGCGTTGCCAGTGGGAGTGTAAAACTAGTATAGCCACTTTGGAAAAATGGTTGGCAGTTTCTTATATCAGTAAGCATACTTATCATATGAGCAGCAATTCTAGTTTTAGCCATTTACTCTACAGAAATGAAAATATATGTACACAAAAATACTTGTTCATTAAAGCTTTATTCAGAATAGCCCCAAACTAGAAACAACTGCAATGTCTATCAACAAGTGAACGGATACGCAAAATGTGGTATTTCCATACAATGGAATACTATTATATAACAATATAACAATATAAAGGATACACTCAAGAACATGGATGAGTCCCCAAAACATTATGCTGACTGAAAAAATGCCAGCAATAAAAGATTCCATAATGTTTGATTCTGTAATATTTAGTTGAAGTTCACAGGTGGGCAAAACCAAAGAAGCCTGAAAAATAGTCCAAACAGTGGCTGCCTCTGGAGAGGGGCAGGGGTGGAAAGGTTGATTGGATAGTGTCACAAGGGAACTTTGTAAATATTCTGTTGACCAAATAGTGTGCATTACATGGGTTTTTGCATTTCTTGTTGTTTTGGGGTTACCTTTAGGAAGGAAGGGTGTCAGTGACTGGGATGGGTGTGAGTGATTTTCTGAAGTGTTGGTATGTTCTATTTTTTGACATGAATGTATTTACTTTGTCATCATACTTTATATATCATGAGGTGTGCACTTTCCTGTAATGTACATTATACTTTAAAAATAAGTCAAAAATTAGAAGCTCTCTGGATGACATACTGTCTATGTATGCTACCTTCCCATGGTGTAGTTAAGTGGGATACTTATGTGGCCAGGTTCAGACACTCTCCTTGGCCACCTCTTAAGCCTGTCTTTTATGCTTAATCAAATATTTCCTAATCCTGAGAGCTGTCAAGGTTGACTTGTGTTCTCTGGCACAGTAAGACCCATTGTGGCTTTCCCAGAAAGGAACTGATCTAATTGGCTTAATGAAACCAAGAACTTCTTATTCAACTCTCTTTTCTTTGTAATAACATGGTATTATTTCTTTTGATTACTGACTACCACATGGAAATGGCTGACTTACTCTAGCTCCATTAAATGGACACACTAAGATAAACCAAAATATGCACAAAAAGCACACAGATGCTCTCCTGCTTGCCTCTGCTCCCTGTCCTTAGTCTCTGTGGTCCTCTGCACCTCACCTCCCTAATTGGGCTGTGCATCTTGGGTCTGCTTTATCAGCCCACTAAGCACATGCCTCTCCTGCTGGGTCCTGATCTGAGAGAGCATGCCTCTGGCCACAGCTCTTTTAGAGGGAACACACAGGGGCCTGCCCTGAACACCTTGCTGTAAGACAGCCTTTGGCTGTGCTGCACATCCTTCCTTTAATGCTGTTGCTATATGCAATACATTGGGTTTTTCTCCTGCAATGATTTGTACCTTTGTAGACATTGCCATTTTGGGACTGTGAGTCTAAACAGTCAATCCCTGTCTGACTACCACTGTCAGTACACGAGATTAAGTCAGCTTTCTCAAAGACCTCCCTTACTATGTTGACATTCAAGTCAGTCTCTTTTTATAAATGCTGTATTATTGCCTTTTATTTACTAGTTTGCAGAATAATGAGTTGGTTCCATAACATCCTCCAATAAATGGTAACCAGTCTTGATATTTTTGATTTGTATCATAGTGCACCCATGGATTTCGCCATGCTTAATGTCTTCCAGTCCACTGAAGATAGCATTTTGGCACTCCAGTTGTCCGATTATTGGCCAGTAAGCATCTCTTCTCGTTGGTCTGTGAATCTTTTTGACACTACTGTAAGGTTGTATTTGACAGCTTCCTTCTCCCTGACTTACTTACCTTCAAAGCCCTCATCACTACCTGCTATTATGGTATACATGTTGATTTGGGGTATCATATGTCTTTCCTATATCACCCCAACCTATTTGAATATAAAGTCTGCTAGAGCAGGAGGATAGAAATTATGTTTGCTTTATTTACTCCTGTAGCTCCAGTGCCTGTAGCAATGCCTGGCACGTAGTAGACTGTCTGTAAATATTTGAAAAATGAATAAATGAGACAGTTGGGAAAGGGGAATGAGAAGCTGATAAAAACACATTCGTATGTGTGCACACACACAAAAATAATAGTAAAACAGAATGGGTTTATGAATACTCAAAATGTGCAATTTTTTTTTGAACTTTGTATTATGAATTTTATTTTTAAATATACATAAATCTTAAAGAAGTATAAGGTAAAGAACTGTATTTGCAGAGAATTAAATGCAGAGGAGTCACAAATTTTCATTCATCTGAAGATTTTGTCTGGGTATTCCTTCCTTAGCTGTAGTCTGGCAGCTACTGTTGATGCATAGACACATATCCCCTGGAGGGTAAAATGATCTCAAGCAGCAACACTAAATAAATCCAGTCCAAGGAGCAGTGACTCACTGGCTTCCTGGTAAGAAGGCAGCTGTAGGAACAGCAGGCACTGTGGGCCCTAGAGTGACCCCCGCCATTTGGAGGCTGCTGAGTGGCCACAGACTCTTTCAGCTGGGCAAGAACAGCCGCCCGCCCACTGACTTCCGGTAGCACTTCTCAGTGTTTCCAAGTACAGTTTCTCCTTAATGCAAATGGCTTTTGCACTGTAATAAAGTTGAAGAATCATAAGTCAAAGTATCATAACTTGGGGGAGCATCTATAAAAAAAAGGCATATATGACTTTGAGAAAAAGGGGGACATATGACTTGGAAAGAGGTTGTAGGACTGAAAGATAGTGGAACAAACACAGATGTAACAAAAGACTGAATAAAAGTGTGAACAAAAGCTCTTTGGATAGGAATTTGGAGGAAAGAGACTTAATTCCAGTGAAAAGTTTGCAAACCAGCGTGATGCACAGCTTTCATTTTTCACTAAACATAGAGAAGATCTGGGGTTGTGTGTGTGTGTGTGTGTGTGTGTGTGTGTGTGTGTGTATTTAGAGAGAGAGATAGATAGAGAGAGAGAGAAAGAGAGAGAGAGAGAGAGGGCCTTGCCCCAGGTAGAGTGCAGTGGCATCATGGTAGCTCACAGCAACCTCAAACTCCTGGGCTCAAGCAATTCTCCTGCCTCGGCCTCCCATGTACTTGGGACTAAAGGTGTGAACCACCACCTTGGCTAATTTTTTGTAGACAGGGTCTAGGTCTTGCTCAGGCTGGTCTCCAACTCCTGACCTCAAGCCATGCTCCTGCTTTGGCCTCTCAGAATGCTCAGATTACAGGCATGAGCCACTGCCTAAGGAAGAAAAAAGACATTCTGTAATAAAGATATCTCCATTCAAATGTTTATAGCAGCACAATTCATAATTGCAAAAGTGTGGAAACAACCTAAGTGCCCATCAAAACATAAGTGGATTAATAAAATGTGGTATATGTATACTATAGAGTTCTACTCAGCCACAAAAAACAATGGTGATCTTGTGTCTCTTGTATTATCCTGGACGGAGCTGGAGCCCATTCTACTAAGTGAAGTATCACAAGAATGGAAAAGCAAGCACCACATGTACTCGTCATCAAATTAGTATTAACTGATCAACACTTCTATGCACATATAGTAATAACATTCATCAGGTGTAGGACAGGTGGGGGGCTGGAGAGGATGTACATTCACACCTACAGGGTATGGTGTGCTCTGTCTGGGGTATGGACACGTTTGTAGCTCTGACTCGGATGGGGCAAAGGCAATATATGTAACCTAAACATTTGTACCCCTGTAATATTCTGAGAAAAGAAAAGACAGAAAGGGACTGGGCCAAGTGACATGAAATACAGAGGAGATTCCCTGTGTTCCTCCTCTCTTGGTTGGCCCCATGGAGCCAGGGCAGGGCGCTGGGCCCCTTGCTGTGTCAAATGCTCTGGCCTGGCCTCCTCTCTCCTCTCTCCCTGGCCTCTGGCGTCTTTGTCCTGTCTAGGGTGGAGTGGGTGGAAAGACTCTTCATCTGAACTTCCCTGAGATCTTTCTCAGCCTGTTCTCTGTGCCAGGAAGTTTCAAAAGTCTGTTTTGAAGAGCAAAGGGTGAGAACTCCCTGGCCAGTGTTCCAGAGCTGGTAAGACAGGACTTTCCAGGTTGCTGCTGAAAGGGGAGAAGGGTGAAGATGGAATGATAAACACACCTTGGTCAACATCAGCAGGTTATCTTGCCACATCGGAGTTTATCAGGACATAAATGTGTTTGCTCTTCTTGGTCCGTTGAAAATGGCAGAGAACATAGGTGGGGGGCACGGTGGGGAGGGTGGATGGATTGGAAAGGCAGGGGTGATGGGTCGATTCTAAAGGCAAAGGCCAGTGACTGGTGAGGAGGGAAGTTCAATGCCTACAGTCAAGTCACCCACACTTTCTCCCAGGTCTTCGTCTCTGCACTCTTCCCACACAGTCTTGCCCAATCTCCCTGTTCTGTGCCAGCAGGTCTGGGTGCTCATGCCTGGCTTGGGGAAGTGTCTGCCACGGCAGGAAAGGGGGTGGGGAACTTCACTGTACACACCAGGGCACCAGCTTGCACAAAGCCTCTTGAACCCAGGATTTTTATTATTATATGTTCGCTACTTCTTAGCTATAAACTTGTACTATGTTGCCTTAGTTTGCATTTTTTATTACTTGAAGCCATTTTTCCAAATGGCTGTTGTTCTTGTCTCAAACTCGTGAGCTCAAGCAATCCTCCGGCCTCGGCCTCCCAAAGTGCTAGGATTATAGGTGTGAGCCACTCTGCCTGGCTGGTTGTTGTTCTTGAATGTTAGCTGTTCTCATGCTTTGCCCATTATTGGTTTCTTACTGATTTTTTCTTTTTTGATGCTTTAAAATGTGCTTTTGGACATTTTAAATGCTATTACTCAGATTCTCTCTTAAATACTTAATTTCTAACCAGCACTTGGAGTTTCCTAATGTTTACTATTTTTACTTTTAGAAACCTGGGTTCTCTTCCAAGTACGCTTCGATTTTCCGTGTAACTATTGTACCTGTTTGGTGCTTCTTGTGCATAATATTTTTGAATCTTAGTCCATTCTGTTTTTGTTTTTAAATATATATCCTTTTGGAGGGACGGCTCAGTGTATAACTCTTATTTTCTCAGATTCTATCTAAGATAGAATCATGGCTCTTCTTTGTCTTTTGGAAGGTTTTGAGCCAAGGTAAGATTCCACAGGGAGCGAGGGAGGCTGGACAGGGCAGTGACATGGGACTCAGTTCAGTCACTACTCTGAAGACTGTCCCTGAGGTTGCTGAGAAATCTGATGTGATGACACTGCGGTGGGACTAGGTGCAGGGCCCTTGGAAATCTATACGGATAAACTACAAAAGAAGTATGTGATCCTGCGATTTTGTTTATTGCAATCCATAACAGTGGGAGGGTGATATGGGCGATCTTTCTTTGCAGGACATACAGATCTATCTCACCTTCTGTGGTAGGTCTGTGTTTTTTTATGATTCTTTATTTATTTTTATTTCAGCATATTACAAGGATATAAATGTTTAGGTTACATATATGGCCTTTGCTGGTAGCTTTGTTGTGTTCTCTAGCAAAGTGTTTTCAAAACCTTCTTGATCATTTGCATATGAATAAACATTTAGATCATCTTCAGCAGTTTTTTTGTTGCAAGCAATGTGACCAAAAACATACATTACATGTGTACCTTTGCGCACAGGCTGAAGAACTTATATAAGCTAGACTCCTAGAACTGGTTTTTTAGTCAAAGGAAATATGCTTTTGAATTGGAATAGACACAGTCCTTCCAAAGAACCCTTCCAAAATGCTGTATCACTGCATGGAGTGAGCTGATTGCTCTACATCCAAGCCAATAAGATGCTATCCATCTGTCCACTTTTGCTCATCTGATGGGGAAAATTAGTATTTCATGGTTCCTAAACAATTTTGACTTTGGAGGGATTTTGACTTTGAAGCTATAGTTTAGAGAGTTTTCATAGTGATGCTATGGAAAGTAGATTAAAGGGAAGGTATGGAGGGTAGGAGGGCAAAGAAAGGAAATCACTATCCAGGTAGGAGGCAAGGAAGTAGGATTTAGTGTATAGCCAGGGGCAGGGCAAAATGGAACAAATGTGAGAAACCTACAGTGGGAGACCACCTCCTGCCGTTGCTCTTCTCCCTCCATGCCCGAGATGGTCGTTTGCAGTTGTGAATACAGATGTGGTCCTGAGAGGTAGCTGCAGAAGTAGAACACACGTGGAGGAAGACCTGAGGCTTGATCTCTTCGGAGGCAGCCAGCCTCAGAGAGGTTCTCATCAACCAGGAGGTGGGACCAGATGACCTCTAGGGTCACCTGCCTCCCCACAGTCCGATGAAATGGAGTGTGAAGAGCTTTGATCTCCCATGAAAACAAGGTTGAATTCATTATGTCTCCAGAATCTTTTTTATATTTTCAATGGAGAGAAGTGTGTGCAGATTCATAAGTTGCCAAGATTTTTTTAGTAAAAGAGAACAGGAAATTCCTATAGGATGCTAAAATTGCTACCTTCAATTTATTTCTTTAGAGTTGGGTAAGGAAATAAAGGATTAGGAAGCATATGAGGGGGTGTTTAGGCTAGAATGGAAATGTTTATTTAAATTGGTTATGGATTGTGTGGACCAAGCTATGTGCCAAGTCTGTCTTTGTAGGAATTAGGGGTGGTGAAATTATGTGGCCAGCATTTTTATGTAACATACCTGTCATTCGATTGGCATTTAGCAATTTCTGTAGCACATTCTATGTATCAACACAATCTCATTTTTTGGAGACTTTATCTTTTCAGGGCAGTTTTAGGTTCACAGCAAAATTGAGCAGAAGGTACCAAGAGTTCCCATCTCTCCCCTCCCCTCCCCCACATGCACAGCCACCCCCACCATCAACAACCCCCACTGGAGTGGTACATTTGTTATATTTGATGAACCACACATGATTATCACCCAGAGTCCATACTTTACATTAGGGTTCACTCTTGGTATTGTACATTCTATGGGTGTGGACAAGTGGAGAACAACATGTATCCACAGAATGGTTATAGCATCACACAGGAGAGTTTCACTGTCCTAAGAATCCTCTGTGCTACACCGATTCATCCTTCCCCCCCCTTGTATCCCCTTGAACCACTGATCTATTTCCCATCTCCACAATTTTGCCTTTTCCAGAATGTCACATAGTTGGAATCACACAAAATGCAGCCTTTTCAGATCGGCTTCCTTCACTTAGTGACATGCATTTAAGTTTCCTCCATGTCTTTCCATGGCTTGGTAGCTCCTTTCATTTTAGCACTGAATAATATCCCATTGTCTGTGTGTGCCACAGTTTACTTATCCATTCACTTACTGAAGGACAGCTTGGTTGCTTTCAAGTTTTGACAATTATGAATACAGCTGCTATAAACATCCATGTGCAGGTTTTTGTGTGGACACGAATTTTTATCCATTGCATTTATGTTTGCATGATTGTTTTCCAGTGCTGGGGATGGGGCGGGGGGTTGAAGGGAGATGTGCTTTGGCTGTGAAAAGACACCATGTACAGTCCTTGGACTGTCATTACAGTCCTTGTAATGCCCTAGCTCCCATGAGCAGCACTTCCTAGGGGCCCAGAGAGAACAACTCCGGGGCTGTGCTGTGCTGAAAAGGCAAGCGATAACTCAAGCTCTAGCAGCACTTCATTGAGGCCGCATGCAGGCACCAGCGCCGAGGCCAGCTGAAGGGGACGCAGTCAGTGGAAGTCTGGAGGCAGCCAAACTCATAAATTTGAAGAATGGAAAAGAATTGCGATGGCAACAAAATATTTCTCTGTAAAGTAGCCAGGCATAAGTCTTCTACAGCGGTGACTTTCAAACTTTGGAAACACTCAACACTCCCCAAATAGAAGGCTGTTGCAAGCTCCTGACAAGGCACAGGCTGCGTTCAGATCTTTGAGGTAGTGAAAGAGATCCTGACTTCCCCCCAGGTCCAGTCTCCCTGGGGAGGGGTGCAGTATTTAATATTTGATTATAAAAAATTTCTAAGCAAACACAAAAATCTAGAGAATAACAAAACCACCCCAACATAACCACTGCTCTGAGCCCTCTTTCGTCTTTACAGTCTCATGGTAGGTGGAATGCATTCCATCAGTTTCCTGCAGTTTTGACATGTGGGCTGTTTCGGGCTAGTCTTTTACTGCAATGAGTAAACACCCTTTTGCCTACATATTTTCACATTTTTGCAAATGTATCTTTAAGCTAGATTCCAGGAAGTGTGATTGCAGGGTCACGAGTAAATACATTTGTAATTTTGCTCTCTGTTGCCAAATTTGCCTGCATTGCAGTACCCCCACCAGTACCGGACAGACAGTGCGGCATGCTGTGGCCTCTCCACATAATTTGTCACCAATATTTGGTAATTTCACCTGGCAGATGAGAAATGATATCTCAGTTTAGTTTTAGTTTGTCTTTCTTCTATTTTGTGGGAGATTGATCATCTTTTCCCATGGTTACGGTGTCTTTACATGTTTTCCCCTGGGAACTCACTCCCTATGTATGTATCTTGCCTGTTTTCTATTACTGATCTTTTCTTTCATTGCTTCTAAATTTTGAATTTTGAGTCGTGATTAGGAAGGTTGAATTTTGAGCTAGGGAGGTTTTCTTACTCAGGTGATAATGAGGTTCACTTATATTTTTTTGTAGAATTTAGATAGTGTTAATAGTCTACATTTAGATTTCTGTTACATCTATAATATACTATGCTAGTATAGAGAGTGAGGTATGGATTCAGCTTGCTTCTTCCAAATAGCTACCTATTTGTCCCAACAATATTTATGTGAGAAGTCTATCTTTGACTTGCTGATTTAAGCAGGCATTTGTGTCACATGCCTTATCCTCATGTGTACTTGGATGTATTTCAGGACTTTATATTCTGTTTCATTGGTCTATTGTCCTTTCACTTGCTAATACTATTTCAGTTAAGAAAGGTTCATCACGAGATACCAGGAGTACAGAGGAACAAACACGTCTCTCCACATAAGCACCTCCTGACTCACCTGAATTCCAGCAGGACACAGTCAGTGCCAATGCTGTCTACACTGTGGCTGCAGGAAACAGAAACACTAGGGGACACAAATGGAGAAAGTGAGACTTCAGACGGAAATTGCTAGAAACTGCCAGGAAGTAAAGAAGGAAAAAAAACCCAAAGAACCAGAAAAACCATCAGACCAGCTAATTAAAACTTGGAGTGATCAGGAGATCTGGAGTTTCCTAAAAGAGCAGGAATTTCTTGAATGTGAAAAGTTAAGGAAGAAGAATCTTAAGTGGCCTAAAGCAGTGGTCCCCAACCTTTTTGACTGACACCAGGGACCTATTTCATGGAAAACAATTTTTCCATGGACCAGGGAGGGGGTGGGGAGTGGTTTGGGAATGATTCAAGCTCATTACATTTATTGTGCAGTCAAAACTCTCTCTGATGATAATCTGTATTTGCACCTGCTCCCCAGTGCTAGCATCACCACCTCAGCTCCACTTCAGATCATCAGGCATTAGATTCTCATAAGCACAGCCTAGATCCCTCACATGCGCAGTTTACAGTAGGGTTTGTGCTTTTTGAGAGTCTAATGCCACTGCTGCTCTGACAGGAGGCGGAGCTCAGGTGGTGCCCTAAGTGAGTGGGAGCAGCTATAAATACAGATGAAGCTTTGCTGGCTCGCCTGCAACTCTCTTCCTGCTGTGCCACCCAGTCCCCGACAGGCCATGTATCAGTACTGGTCCAAGGCCTGGGGTCATAGGTCTAAAGCAATTGCCCAGCATTTCAAGCAGAGGAGTGTAAAGAAGAGCTGGCAACAATGTCTCCAGTTGCTGACAAGTTTACAGGATCTGTACTCATGAGGCCCAGCAGAAGCCACAGAGCCAAGCCTGCCCCCGTCCTCGTGGAGAGGCCCTAACAGGATTCTAGGTACAGAGGAAGGACAGGTCTTTCTAGGTTATCTCTGTGCATGGGTGCTTGTCTTGCAGCTCCTGAGTACCAGCTTTAGGTCTACCATCTCTGCTTGCTTTGAGGGGCTGCTGTCAGCCTCTCACCCATGATCTCTAGAGCATTCTCTGGTACCCAGGTGGGAGCCCTGGAACATGAACCCCTGTGGTCAGCTCTGTGCGTGTTTCCTGCCATTCTCAGCCCCCAGCCCCTAACAGCAGCAGTTGACCTCTTCTGACTCTGATCCAGACCCTGAACTTAGAGTCATTTTGAACCTGGATCTCAATTCTGTCTGAAAGCAGAGGAATAGCACAGTCTATACACAGGCACACGACTCCTTGCTCTCCCAGCCCAATGTAATAAGAACAAAATGTGAATAAATGAATAACCATGACTTCAAAAAAAAAGAGAGAGAGAGAAAGTTTTAAAATATTTTAATATCCAGTAGGGCTAGTTTCCTCCCGTGTTATTTTCTTCCAGGGTTTTTCTGACTATTCTTGCTTGTTTATCTTTCCACATAAAGATTATGATCAACCTGCACATTCAGGTCTTCTTTAATTGCTGGATCATTCTCTGAGGGCAGAAGGAGTGTCTTGGATCCTGCAGGTGCAGAGTCGCCTCCTGGATGTGAGCTGGTTTGCAGTTACACTGGCTTCCTCTACCCTAGGCACAAAGCTAAGTAGAAGGGCACTACCCTAGGTAGGCGTACAGTCTACTGGAGAAAGAACACAAATTACTACAACACAAGGAAAAACCCTAAGTTCCTAGAGCACAGGAATCATTGAATAGAAATACCTACCATACATGCTGGAACTCAGTACATTGCCAAGGCTGATAAAATGCTCAGCTACAGGGACTGGATGACTGTGGTCAAAGTGAGAATAGAGTCCCGTGTTCCAAGGGAAAACAGAAGCGGCAGCTACTCATTTGGAATTAGAAGTGGTTGACAAGCTGGTGGCATTTGTGACTGGCATTAAAGAGTTATTGGACTCTAGTAGCTGCAAGTGGCTGTGTGGGAGGAAAGAAGGCCAGACAGGGGAACGCTGTGTGTGAAACGTGGAAGGCAGGGAGGCGTGTGTGTGCTTAGGGAACAGTGATGAGTGTTGGTGCTGGAAAAAATGCGCCATGTTGGGGTAGGAGAATGTGGAGGAGAAAGGGGCGCTGTGGGAACAGCAGGGAATGAGATTGGAAATGAGGGCTGCACTTGGAATATGTGAGGACATGAGACATTTGGAATTTTAACACCTGTGGTCATACGAACTTTTGAAGTCTAGGGGCAGGGAGGTGGCAATATCAGTAATGGTTAATGTATATAGGGAGAGTTAGGATTTAGCTGTAGTCAATTTCAGATATAAGAAGTGATTATTATTTCAGTTAATAATGATACTGAAGACATCACGACAACTTGGGATCCTTAGGGCCTCATACCCAAAGTTAACATGGTACATGCTTAAAGCAGAAAACCTTAACCTGGACTTCTTTAAAATAAAGTTCAGTGAGTAAATTTATATCTGGCATAAAGATATAAAATTTATATCTTTACAATAATGTAGCAATTCCAGAGAATTGGGTCTTAATACTATCAAAATTTATGAGCTGATCTTGGTGCAAATAAAATAGTTTTGTTACCGTATTAACTCCTAATTCTCTGCTTTAAGCATCACATGATAGATAAAAGGTGATGTTCCTTTATGGAAGTGTCATCTTTTATGCTTTAAAATTCTCAAGGCCTTTTTTCTTTTCCCCTAAAGGGAATCCATTTCTTTCTCCTGTATAAAATTAGAGGAAAAACTATTCTTAATTTTTCGCTCTCAGAGGAGAAAATATGGTGTTCCAAACTATGAGAGTTTATTACATTTAACCTTCAAATTTTCCAAATTGACCATAAAAGTATACATTTTATTAAAAACATAAGTAAATTATTGCTTTACCTGTAGCTGCTTCCCAGGGCAGTGATGGCTGCCTATGCCCTGCAAGGTGTGTCTGCTGACTGCTGTGCTCCCAGTGAGCCTGGGGCTGGGAGAGAGGAGGGCCCATGTGTTCACTGTACCCTTGAGCAGAACAGGGGCAGGACGGGGGCAGAGGACAGCTGAAGAAAACAGAAAGAGGAAACTTTACAACTAGAAAAGCAAGAGAAGTTGCCTTTTAATTTAAGCACTAGGAACTCAAATCAAAATGGCGATAAAGGAGTATAATTATTCCAAACTCCACTTGTATGTTGACCTTGTATCCTTGACCTGCACCCTTGGTATAATCACTTCTTAGTTGCAGGAGGTTTTTTTCTCGATTCTTTTAGATTTCCTGCATAGACAGCCATGTCATCTGCAGATGAAGACAGACTCTTCCCAATCTGTATGCCATTTAATTCCTTTTCATGGCTTTTTGCATTAGCTAATACTGACAAGGAAGGAGTGGTGAGAGGGGCATCCTTGCCTAGCTTCTTATCTTAATGAGAAAGCATCTCATCCTTAGCTGTAAGTTTTTTGAGACATTCTTTATCAAGTTGAGGGAATTCCCCTTTATTCCTAGTTTATTGAGTTCTTATCATAAATGGCTGTTGGATTTTGTTGGATGCTTTTTCTGCATCTACTGACATGATCATGAGATTTTTCGTAACTTGTTGATGTGATGGATTACATTAATTGACTTCCAAATGGTGACGCAGCCTGTATACCTGGGATAAATCCCATTTAGTTGTATCATATAATTATTCTTAAATATTGTTGGGGCTGGGTGTGATGAGTCATGCCTGTAATCCCAGATGGGAGGATCACTTAAGGCCTGGAGTTTGAGACCAGCCTGGGCAACATATCAAGACCTTGTCTTTACAGAAAATAAAAAATTTAACCAGGCATAGTTGTGTTCACCTGTAGTCCTGGCTACTTGAGAAGCTGAGGCAAGAGGATTGCTTGAGCCCATGAGTTTGAGGCTGCAGTGGGCTATGACTGTACCACTATACTCCAGAGTAGGTAAGACCCTATCTCTAAAAATAAATAATAAATAAATAAATAATAAAAAATAAACACTATTGGGTTAGAAAGCATATTATTATTATTATTATATGTAATGAATATCATACTAGTAGCTCGAGTGAACAATGCAACAGATAAGGGTACTATTGAATCCTATGCATGGTAGAGTCAAGAATACAATAGAGGAAGCTCCATTTCTAAATCATCAGCCAAAAACATGTATATAGGAATGATAAAAATTGTTTGAAAAAATAAAATAAAAGTATCTACCTAGTAGGCTCCTGTAACAAATGAGCTGATAAATATTAACACATAACATGGTCTAGCACATACAGGATTTCCAATAAATATTGTTCTTCTACTTATAAAAGAAAAAAGGAATGATAAAAATACTAAGAAGATAGTTTCCTTTGAAAAAGACTTCTGGAAAACTTTCTGCATCTGAACCAAAGTTACTTAAATGCTTCTAAATGGGTTGCTTCTCCCAGTCTCACTGCCAGGCAGGGAGCCACATTCCTGACCTCAATGTTGCTGAGGTAGGTAGGAGTGTTTAGTGGTTTAGGAAAAGCTGGCCAGGGTGCCCATGGCCTGCAAAACTAGAGCCAATCCCAGTGGCCATCCTGTATGATGTAGGCAGTGGGACTTGCTGGCAACCCTGGGCTCTGTGTTTCAGGGAGGATGCCTTCTGTGTTCCTTGTAGACTTGCAAAGTGAGGGAGCTCCTGCCTCATCCATTGCAGATTTACCTAGTGTGAGGGATGGGGTGTTTTAGGATTTTTGAAAGAGAAATGGAAAACTCAGAATTTCATTAAAATATGAAAATATTAATCTGGCTATTGGTCTTTCAATTTTGTTTATCTTTTCAAAGAACAAACTTTTCATTTCATTGATTTTTTATATTTTTATTTTTGGTTTTTCTTTTGTTTAGTTCTGCTCTGAGCTTTGTCATTTCTTTTCTTCTGCTAGCTTTGGGTTTGGTTTGTTCTTTTTCTAGTTCCTTGAGATGTGACATTAGGTTGTTAATTTGTGATCTGTCTATTTGATGTCACAATTAAAAAGTTATTTTATAAAAAAGACACCTTCACTTGAATGTTTATTGCAGCCCAATTCACAATTACAAAGATGTGGAATTAACCTAACTGCCCACCAATCACTAGTGAATAAGGAAAACGTGATACACACACACACACACACACACACACACACACACACACACACACACCCTGTGGAGTACTATTCAGTCATAAAAAAGAATGAAATAATGTCTTTTGCACCAACTTGGATGGAACTGTAGAACATTACATTAAGCAAAGTATTTCATGAATGGACAAGCAAACACCATGTGTTCTCACTAATAAGTGGGAACTAAATGATGGGCACATCTGGGCACAAAGAGATGTAAAGGATATTGGAAACCAATAAGGGGGCAGGGTTGGAGGAGAGAGTGATAAAAATTTACCTATGGATTACAATGAACCTTATTCTGGTGAGGGGCACACTAAAAGCCCTGACTTAAACATTATACAAGGTATCCATGTAACAAAAACATTTGTACCCCATTAATATTTTGAAATAAAAAATATGAAATGAGATAACAGCAAAGATAAATTGGAAACAAATAGTTCCAAATTATTTTAATTTTTTATAATCCCACATTTTTGCATTTGAGCCCAAAGGAAATAATCTTTGTTCTCAGAATCATGATGCTTAATGCAAGTTTCCTTTTCCCTTCCACCTTCCCTCCTTCTCTTTCTTTGATAAGATCATGCTTTCCAGAGTAGACATTATTTAAATTGACATCTACTTTGTTATGATGTTGTTTTCATCTTTCAGTTCCATGCAAGGATCAAAGGAAGAAGGGTGTACTTTGAAACAGCCCCCTTTCCCTTTTGAAGAGCTATGCACCAACAATTTACATCAAGGTCATTCTTTTCCTTTGAAATTTATCAAGATGAACTCTGACCCACCTACTCTGATATTCCAAATTAGTTTTCTTTACCAACCATTGACATTCATGTTAGATCAGAACGGAAAACTTTCCATTTCATCTCAATCACCTGATTTATCACCGGTTGATGTCTCCTGATCTTCCAAAATAGAGAAGATCCTATTGCTCGTTTCAGGGGCAGCTAGAGCTCTGGTTTCTGCTCTCAGTTCTCTACATGGACTCAGTTTTTTATCTAGAAATCAGGCTTTACTTCGAAATCTTTGGAGTTATTGTTACCAAGAACAGATATTTAACACAAATTATTTGGTGCTAAATTGAAGTGAGCACATCAACCTGCTAAGGCACACACAGATGTGAGTGAGGAATGAGGTGCCCTTACTGTAGCATCCCCTTGATCCAAACAATCAGCTGATGAGATAAAAGGCTCCATGGGCACAATTTGGTGATTGGTTTTCCTAAGAATAGCATGTTAGAAATTGCAAATTATCCAAGGGAGTTAGAAATAGATATTCTGCCTGCTGAAAGAATCGATATCTGACAGCCTCTGTCCCAGGAGGTCAGAATGTTCTGGAAAAAACCCCAGTAAGATTCAAGAGGCACTGAGCCAGAGCCCCTTTATGAAGAAAGAGACTGTCCTTCACACTCCACTGGCACGTGAAGACATCACATAGTGGTATACAACTTGAACTCCATGGCTTGCATGTCACTTGGTATAACCAGCTGGAACCAATCACACAAGCATAGAGAACCGTGGGGTGAGAGCAGTCATGTAGGTGGTGATTTGAATATCTAGCATCTATGTAGTGCATCCTATGTGCTGTACTGTCTTCTACTGCATTTTACATTTAATTATCCCATTAAACCCATGAGGTAGGAACCATTCTGCTCTCCTTCCTACAGCATGGAGAGCTAACCTAAATTCCTCAAAGCCACATAGCCAATAAGTGATGGAGGATCAAACCTAAGCCCTGCTCTAGCTGTTCTAGAACAGCCCTGTTCTTAGGAAGTGGTTACAGTCCTGCAAATGAATTGCCAGGTGCCCTGGTCAAAGGCCCCAGCTCCATCTTCAACCTCCTGGATCAGGATATCTGAAAGTAGGGCCTGGGATCTGCATTTACCATAAGCAGTCTGAGTGCTGAGAGCTGCCTGCAGGCTGTGGTCCCTGCCTCGCTGGGGGTCATGGCATTCCCATATGTTAAGTGCAAGGGAAAGAGTGTGAAACTTGTACTTGGGTGGAGAAGAGTTCTCAAGCAGAGTCTAGGATATACAGAGGTATAAGTTTGTTTATTTTTCTGAGAAAGAAAGAGAGTGAAAGAGAGAGAGAGGGAGGGAGTGGCCATGGCACACAAAAAAAGGAGTAGAAATGCTGGGCAGTGGAGGGAAAGTTGTTTGGAGTTTTAAAGAGTGAAAATGGCTTTTTTTTTTTTCTGTTTTAGCATGCTGATAATAGAAACATTGCAAAGTTGTTGTAGGTGTTTTTTATTCTCTCTCTCTCTCTCTCTTTTCGTGAGTCTGGCTTATCAAAGTCCTTGGAACCTGGTTTTGACAGGAACTGAGGCAGAGAACGTGGACGGGTAGTTCACATCCCTCCTGTCTGCTTAGGGCTCTTCAAGGCTGAGAAAAGGAAACTCTTAGCAATAACGAGTTAGGCCACAGGAGTTTTAATTAAACAAAACAATATGTAACCTTAACAATATTTGTACCCCCAAAATATGATGAAATAAAAAAAAATAATAATAAAAAAAACAAAAACAAAACAAAACAAAGGGGGTGGTTGTGTTGTAAGTTTTCTTTTCAAAGGGCAATTATGTGCTGTGAGTTTATTTCTCTTACTTTCTGTCTGATAGTTTATTTTCCTCTGTTGGGCAAGTTATTAGTAAGTCCACCTTTCAGCAAGGGGGTGTCCAGCCCTCAGCCAGTGCACTAGCCCCAGGTCTCAGGAGACAAGGTGGATGGCAGTGACCAGACCCACTGATGTGGTAACGGTGGGTGCGGCTCTGGTCTCTCCTCCGGGAGTCCCACCAAAATGACAAAAAGAGACTTTTCAAAAATAAGAAAACACACAAATGCAAGCACACAGATGCTGGAACACAGAAAGGAGCCATCAGTGGGCCATGAATTTTGAGAAACTCTTGAGAGTGGGGTTGAGTGCTTGAGCAGGGGACAAAAGTACAGGCTGAATTTGGGAAGGTAAGCGGAGGGTGTGAGAAAGGAGCTCGTGGTGTCTCAGTGCCAAGAGCGGGAGCAGTGGGAGAGCTGCCCAATGGCTGCGTGGGGACACGGAAGGCACTGGCACTTGTTTTCTACCTTTTCCCCATGTCCTGACAGGCGGAGGCTCTCAGCCAGGCAGAGCTCCCCACAGTGAGGACAAGGCTCCCAGCCCACCCTCCTCCCGCCCGTGCACCTTTCCCATGGCCTGACCCCGGTGAGTTCCGCCCTCTCCCCACCACCTGTACTAATCCCTGAAGACGTCCCTTCAAGGAAAGCCTGGCATGTGAGGCAAACCACCACCAACAGAGAAAGACCAAGAGAGAATCCAGAGAACAGGAGAAAACTTAATTGGATACAGAGTATATGTGTGTATACAATTTTGTATAATAATATTGTGTGTATATTATTGTGTATATTTTTATGCACATTATACACACACACACAGAGTCATGCACCATATAATTACATTTTGGTCCCTGATGGATATGGCAGTGGTCCTATAAAACTATATTGGAGTTGAAAATTTTCTATGGCTTATCAATGTCATAGCTTAACACATTACTCACGTGTTTGTGGTGATGTTTGTGTAAACATACCTACTGCACTGCCAGTCTATTTATACAGTCTCACAATACAATTATTACAGTATATAACATTTGATAATGATAATAAACAACTATGTTACTGGTTTATATATTTACTATACTGTATGTTTTATCATTGTTTTAGAGTGTTCTCCTTCTACTTGTATAAAAGAGCAGTTAATTATAAAACAGCCTCTGGCAGGTCCTTCAGGAGGCATCCAGAAGAAGGCATGGTTATCACAGGAGATGACAGTTCCTTGCCTGTTATTGCACTGAAGACCTTCCAGGGGACAGGATGTGGTGGTGGAAGACAGTGATATTGATGATCCTAACCCTGTGTAGGCCTAGGCTAAGGTGTGTATTTGTGTCTTAGTTTCTAACAAAAAAGTTAAAAAAGTTAGAAAAAATACAAAATTTTAAAAATAGAATAAAGCTTATAGAATAAGGATACAAAGAAAGAAAAAATATTTTGTACAGCTGTACAATGTGTGTTTTAAGCTTTCTGTTATTACAAGAGTTGGAAAGTTAAAAAAGTTAAAAAGTTTATAAAGTAATAAAGTTACTATAAGCTAAGATTAATTTATTATTGAAGAAAGAAAAACAAACATTTTTTTTGAGACACTCTCTCTCTCTCTGTCACCTAGCCTGGAGTGCAGTGGCACAATCATAGCTCACTGCAGCCTTGAACTACTGGGCTCAAGCGATCTTCCCACCTCAACCTCCCAAGTATCCAGGACTACAGGTGTGTACCACCACACCCAGCTGACTTTTTTTAAAAAATATTTTTCATTTTGTATTTATATTTTATTTTTTTATGAAGGGGTTTGGGGCTGTGAGGAGGGATGTTTAGTTGCCTTATTTGTTTTTGTTGAAACAGAGCTTCCTGGGCGGAGTGCAGTTGCATCATTGTAGCTCACTGCAAGCTCTAACTCCTGAGCTCTAAGCCATCTTTCTGCCTCAGCCTCCCAGGTAACTGTACTACAGGCATACTGAAATGCCTGGCGGTTTATTTTTTTCTTTCTTTTTGGCAGAGATGGCGTCTCACTCTTGCTCAGGCCTGGCGGTTTATTTTTTTCTTTCTTTTTGGCAGAGATGGCGTCTCACTCTTGCTCAGGCTAGTCTTGAACTCCTGAGTTCAAGCAATCCTCCCACCTCAGCCTCCCAGAGTGCTAGGATTACAGGCGTGAGCCACCATGCTGGACCCTGGCTGATTTTTTAAAAAAAATTTTTATAGCAACAGATGTTGCTATTTTGCCTAGAAAAATTGCCTGGCCTCAAGCAATCCTCATGCTTCAGCCTCCCAAAGTTCTAGGGTCATTACAGGCATGAGCCACTGAGCCCAGACAAATATTTTTTTAGATTTAGTGTAGCCTAAGTAGACAGTGTTCATAAAGTCTATAGGAGTGTACCATAATGCCTGAAGACTTCAGGCTCACTCACTACTCACTCACTCACTTGCCCAATGTCCTGCAAGCTCCATTCATGGTAAGTACTCTATACAGGTGCACCATTATTTATCTTTGTCATTTTTACTGTAGATTTTCTAGATTTAGATAAGTTTAAATACATAAACACTTACTGTTGTATTATAGTTGCTTACAGTATTCAGTGCAGTAACATGCCGTGGAGGTTTATAGCCCAGGAGCAATAGACTGTGCCGTGCAGCCGAGGTGTAGATGTGTAGCAGGCTGCCTCTTCTGGGTTTGTGTAAGTTCACTCTATGATGTGCACACAATGATGAAATCACCTAACGAGCATTTCTCAGAACAACACATGACCATACACACACACACACTCATCTACTATAGGAAGATACAACTTTAAAATGACAATGGACTGCTAGGTAAAAGAAGCCATAGAGAACTTGAATGCATTCTTCGAATTTAGAAACATGATAAATGAAATATAAGTCAAAGGTTGGGCAGGATAATAAATTGACAATGGCTGAATTCCAAGCTGCAAATCTGCAAGCTTAAACTGGGGAAATCTCCCAGAACTTAGAGCAAAAAGACAATTAAATGGAAACCCCCAGAAGAACTGAAGTTGGAAGCTATGGCCAGTGGTTACCCCAGTGGAGTGAGAAGAGAAAGACTTTGACTTTTTGTTGAGGGCCCTTCTGTGAATTTCTTCCTTTACTCTATGCAGACATCACTTAATTAATGAAAACAGACTAAACTAGCATGTTATGCTGATGGTGGCTGGGGAGCTTCCAAATGGGAACATTCTATCGAACATGGCACAGTTCTTGTAGATTCTTGTTTAATTGCTGAAGTTAGGAGTCAAATCTTATTTACTATTTCCTTCTGTTCTTCAGGGTCTGGGGATTTTTCCCCCAGATCGGCCACACTAGTCACACAAGCTGCCCAGTGGTAACTCCCTGTCTCCCTTTGTCTCAGGTCTGCCTTTCCTTTGCCCTAGTTGGTGGGGCAAACGTTTGGGACTCAGCAATCTGCGATGCTGAATGCGAAGGAGAATCCACATGACTTGGTTGGTGCCAAAGTGTCGGGCAAAGCCCTCATCTCTCTGGACAGACTCCCGCCCTGACAAGCAGGTAAGTTATGCCCAAGTTGTATGA
Organism: Mirza zaza; assembly: GCA_008750895.1. Taxonomy (NCBI): domain Eukaryota; kingdom Metazoa; phylum Chordata; class Mammalia; order Primates; family Cheirogaleidae; genus Mirza; species Mirza zaza. The sequence goes on from VSMD01111388.1 coordinate 80,616, forward strand.
ACTTTTGAATGGGGCAGAGCTAAGTCTACAGAGACAATATGACTATGGTGTGGCAGAGGGTCAGCTTGGGGAGGGGACCTCTGTCTTCCACCATGAGTCTGAGTAGAGCATACCCTTTGACTTGCAGACTCACTCATTCCTGTCACCGCTGGGTGCATAAAGAGAGTACAGTCTCCTGAGTTCCGACAACACTAGAACACTCATTTGGTTGCCCTTTTTGTAAGTGGGAGTGAAGGTCACTGTTCTGAGAGGTCAGAGAGGGGATGCGAGATTCCAGTGTCAGGTTCAGCAATGGCAAGGGGAGCTGTCAGAATCTGAGAGTGGGGTGTGTGGTAGATAGAGTTCTAGGGTGGATCCCAAGGTCCCTGCCCCAGTGCATGTGCCCCGGATAACCCCCTCCCCTTGAGTATGGGCCAGACCTGTGAAGACGTTGGGGTTTTGCTGTGAATAGGTAACAGGAGGCAGAAAAAAAGGGACTTTGCCAATGTGATGAAGGTCTCTAATCAGTCCACTCTGAGTTAATCAAAACAGAGATTATCCTGGGTGGGCTGGACCTCATCAGGCGATCCCTTAAAGGAGGCAGAAACAGACTCCCTCCTGCTGGCCTCTAGGAAGTGACCTGCCACGTTTGGATTGGAGGGAGCCACACAGTCCACACCTGACAGTGGTCTTTGGGGGCTCAGAGTGACACCTGGCTAATGGCCTGCAAGAATATTCGAACCTCAGTGTTACCACTGCCAAAAGCTGAATTCTGCCCATACGCTTGGAAGGGGACCTTGAGCCTCAGATGACACCACAGACCCAGCTAACTGGTGTCCAGAATCCTGATCACCCAAACTGTGAGATAACGAATAGGTGTTGTCTTAGGTGGCTAAACACATGGCAGCTTGTTACACCACAATATGAATCCCATACAGGGTGAGGCTCCGGCGTACCAAGGGAGGTTCATGACCAGATTCCTTTAGCTTGAGGGGACTTGAGCTCCGGGGCTGCTTCATCACAGTGGGCTCACACACACACACACCTCTGCAAGACTCTTTCATCATCTGTAACGTGTAGAAAAGCGTATCCCCTCACCCCCAGGATTCTTGGGGATTGAGTGAGATGATTCCTAGAAAGCTCTAGTCACAGTGCTGGTGCACAGAAAGGGCCCAGTAAACACTGGTCTGTCTTAAAGGGTCCCTCAGGCACCCTGGGTGGTCTCCGAGTGTAGCCACCCGATGGTCTCACAGGCGCCTGGGCTCACATCAGGGTCAACATGTGGGTAATTGACACCAGAAGCAGCATCAGGGTTGAGGAAGGGGCCAACAGGTCTGGCGGTCACTGTTAAGAGCAAAACATCACTTGATTCGGATGATAAGCAAAGTCCCTAGGACATGGGCAAAGACAAGTGCATGATCCATTTGAGAAAATTTCTATTCATGGGTACAAGTAACAGGGGCTTATTTAGGGCTGGGCAAGCTGTCTAAAGGAAATAGAAAACTGAATAGAATGAATCTCGGTAAGGAGCCTGTGGCCATCGCTGGGGGGATGCTGGCAGGGACACGGGCACACCCATGAGGTGGGACTCCACAGTGTTGACCTCCAGACAGGGTCACTTGCTGGCCTGGGCTGACCATGGTGACCACAGGCCAGGGTGTATTGAGAGAGCTGTGACTCATGAAAACAGACAAAGTAGAACAAAGCTCCCACTCCAAAACCTCAGACCGGGCAAGGAGCAGGCCAGCCCTGGGTCACTGGGTGGGGTTATGACCAGTGTACCCTCCCCACCCCATCCACAGTGTCAAAGATAAAGAAAACCAGACACTAGCTAAAGTGGTAGGGAGAGATTTTAATCAGTAATAACATGGCAATAACAAAAAAGGCCCAGCATGGACTGAACTTTGATGTGTACAGGGGTGACGAGGTGTTTTCAAGGGAGAATGAGGGGTGGGGGTAAGTGAGGTCTTGGTGAAGTCAGGAAGTGAAAAATTACATAGAGCAGGAAGGAGGGGTTGGCCCACGAGAAACCCATGTGGGTTTGCTAACTTTTCCTTGTTGGAGTTAGGCTCCTACGCCCCCACAGAGGCTGGGAGACGGGGCCCTGTCTTCAGGTGTTGGCTGGAACAAAGTAAATTCTTTTGGCAGCCTTGAGTTCCCTGAGGCAGGCAGCTTAAGAGGGCTAGGATCATCCTGGGGACATGGCCTTGAGCTGTTAGAAGCCATGTTAGTGTTTGCTCGAGTCTTTATGAGTCGGCCTCGTGGCCTGGCTGAGAGGGCTCAGAGGAGCTGAATTGGAGTTTGTTTAAGCTCTTTGCCCAGGCCCCCTCAGAGCCGAGTTCCAGGGGATGTGGATCTTGCTGTGACTCACTCCAGTGGCTTCTGTGCCTGGCCACCAAAGAGTCTGAGACATCAGCCTCAAGGAGCAAGGGTATTATAGTGCCTGTGCCACAAAGAGTCCAAACAGCCTGAGCAACAGCTTTGTGACTCTGTCACCTGGCTAGAGTGCCGTGGCATCATCATAGCTAATTGAGACCTCAAACCCCTGAGCTCAAGCGATCCTGCCTCAGTCTCCCAAGTAGCTAGGCTTACAGGTAAGAGCTACCATGCCCAGCCAAAACAAGCTTTCTAACATCAGGATAGCTTCAAGCCCTTCTTCAAGCTCTCCCTCCCTCACCTGTCCTACTTATAACCACAAAGAATGTCCCCCATCCTGATTTGCCTTAAACATGGTGCTGTTCCACGTGAGGCAATCTTGTGAAGCGTTCCACATGGCTGTCCTGTGCCCAGTCCACCCTCGTGATGCTGGAATGCTAGTGTGGATACACAGTGACTAATACTTAATACCAAAGTGTATCCTGTCCATTTATTAACTGCAGCTACAACATTGGTGATGCTTCCTGCCAGAAAGCTTTCAGACTCATCTCTATTGAAGAAAAAGCTATGTGTGTGTGTATTTTTTCTAACAAAAGCAATAGTCCAAGTCTGACTACTAAAAGCACACTGTTTTTAAAATCAGACATTGTGATGAAAATGGTTTTTTACTAAAATATGGTCTATAACTTTTTTTTTTTAAGAGATAGGGTCTTGCTACATTGCCCAAGCTGGCATCAAATGCCTGAGCTAAAGCAATTAGCTGGGACTACAGCTATGCACCACTGTACCAGGCTATAACCTAGTTTTAACTGTTAAGGGAACCAGATTTGTGACAGAACAAAAACAGAGGCACTTGTTTGTCTGGAGAAGGAGCCAGGTCTGTTCTCCATTTCAACACCTCCGGGGTTGTGTTTGGAAATTAAGAGCTTCAAGTCTTGTCTCCAGGCTTTTCTTCCCCCTAGCAGCTTCCAGCTTTTCTCCCATGGACAATGTCCCTGTTTCCCTGGCCCTCGGGGTCCTCCCAGGCTGGCTTACTGTCCTGGCTCTCTAACCACTGAGCTTCAAGGCCAGGCATGCAGCTTCCCTGGTGCCCAGCAGGAGAAGGGCTTTCAGCAGAAGGGCAGGTCACCTGGTATAGGGACCTACGTGACAGTTTAATGAATATGTAGATAAATAAGTAATAAAACTTCAGCCAGAGAAAAACAAAACAAAACACAGTTTGGGGTGATGCATTTTGTTCTCGCCTGAGGGAATTGGGATTTGTGCAGTACAGTCATTCATGAATTGGGATCTATAATATAAACCCAAGCAAGACACAGAGCTTTGCAAGGGCAAGGGGAGTTTTAAGAGAATCTTGCAAGAGATCCTTGCTTCCTACAACCATCTGCCTGGGCAGGCCCTGGGTGGAGATGTAGTTCCTCCCCACAGTACCCCCCTCTCTTCCAACTGGACCTTTCCAACAAGGGCAATGACATATTGAATAAAGGACTCCAGGGCTGCAGCAGACAAGAGGATACTCATAGTATTGGGAAAGTTGTTGAGAAAGTGGATGACTAATGGTTACGTGTCAAATCCTTTGGCAAGTCTGATTGTTCTAGTTCTTTGCTTTCCATGAACTGAAGGAGGATCTAGTCTATTTATAAGCTGATTATCAAATCATTATAAATAATTTTTGATGACCAATCACCATGTAATTTTCAGCACATAACTCAGAAGCAGTGGACTCTATGACAAAACACCTTCCATTTACATGTATTTATTTATATAAAGAAGTTTTTCTCCATGCTTACATATATAAAAAACTTAGGAATATAATTGATATTGAATCCTACTTTATGCTACCTATAAGTAATATTCACCCATGGATGTATAAAATAATTTGAAAAAAAAACACCTCAGTGCCATTCATTGCATTATAAGATGTGCTTCTAATAAATGTATATTTTAACTAATTATTAATAATGTTTATCAAAAATTATATGAATTGAGTTTTAATAATTACAGTAACTCAAACTGAAAAAATCATTTAACATTTAGAGACCTATTTACAAAAATTAAATTGTAAGTTTTTAATATATATATTTTTGGTTACAAAAAACTGATAGTGTGATTTATGAAAGATTTTAAACATAAAAAATTATAATAAAATTCTGTGGAGGAAATGGAATTAAAATAAGAGTTGAAGGAGAAAAATGAATGCTATAAAATTCAGCTGTCCAGGAGGAGCTTGTTTATACATTTTTAAATGTGGAGGATGGTAGATATCACATTTTTAAGTCTGTTTAGATTCCACTGGACACATTTAAAAAGAGCATGTAACTGTTGTAATGTCAACATATGCCACATGCTGAAACTATTTCAATGTAGGATTATAAAATGTTAAATGTCAACTTAAAAATATGCAGGAGGGTGTGTGGCTAACAGCACTCTCACAGGGAGTGAGAGCACAGAGGCTTGTGTGGCTCTGTGGGCAGAGCCAAGGCCAGAAGGTTGTGCTCTTGAGGTCCTGAAAAGGCAAATGTTGGTGTCACTAGGAAAACAAGGACAAGTGAGAGACATCAGGGATTGCTCTGTTAAAAGTGCAAGGAGCTATTAAAAACCCTACATAATATAAGTGATGTAATTTCTGGTACATTGCAAATACACACACACATGCATATATATATTATACAGTATTTGTTTTATATAGAGAGTATATGTTACTCTTTTAAATGTATATAATATAATCTAAGTACTCTAGTAATATGAAATACAACATCATCCTTTAAAAAATACTCAAACAAAACCTTTGACAACTGGAAATTGTACATTTTTTTCTTCTATGTTTATTTTTTTCTTCTTTTCCATCCAATTGCATCCTAATATAATTGATTTTTTTGCTTGAATGTCTTTTATTGATTATTCTATCACTCTTGTCTGCCACAAAACATACATAAACTAATCAAAACAACAAAATCATAAAATCATTATCAAGTAATTATTAAAATTGTGTTAGAAATACATCCCTTGAGGAAACAGATGAGAATTCTTTTTCGATTAGCTCATGTCTCCATGGATGAATGTTGCTTCATGTTGGAATGTGGTGGAATTCAGCTCCAAATCCATTTTCTTGTTCTAGGGTCCCCAATCCCAGAGCTGCAGACCAGTACCCGTCCCTGGCCTGTTAGGGACCGGGCTGCAGAGCTCTGCCCTCCCAAACCTCCATCTATGGAAAAACTGTCTTCTATGATACCGGTCCTTGGTGCCAAAAAGATTTGGGACCGCTCTTCATGTTAGCTTTTCGTAGATGTAGCACCGAGAAGTCTTGATAAAAACGGGCTGATTCTCATTACCACGATGATCTTCAATTCAATTCTTTGGGTGTCTTTGGAGTTGAATGCCCCAAATCATGTAATAATCCATCATTACAAATTATTTTCAATCTGCTGACTGCTTCTTTCAATGTTATTAAGAGTAAAACCTAGAGACTACATTACTTGCCATGGAGTTTGTTACCAGGTCCATAAAGTCATTTACTTTCTCAATTGCTGAGAGGTATATAAGAGAAAGCCTTTGTCAGGCTTAAGAATATTAGAAGATAATTTTCCAGAAAAAAAGGTGGTATCATCATTCTTATACATTTATGAAATGACCACGTATTAAAGAGTCCATTTAACGAATTATCAGTGAAGGAACTAGTAAGGTATTACAACCAGTCAAAGGAGAATCTGAGCACAGATAGATCAAACCACAATGAGATATCACTTAACTCCAGTGAGAATGGCCTTTATCAAAAAGACCCCAAACAACAAATGCTGGCATGGGTGCGGAGAGATAGGAACACTCCTACATTGCTGGTGGGACTGCAAACTAGTTCAACCTCTGTGGAAAGCAATTTGGAGATACCTTAAAGCGATACAAGTAAATCTACCATTTGACCCAACAATCCCATTACTGGGCATCTACCCAAAAGATCCAATGACACTCTACAAGAAAGACACCTGCACTCGAATGTTTATAGCAGCACAATTCATAATCGCAAGGCTGTGGAAGCAGCCCAAGTGCCCATCAATCCAAGAATGGATTAATAAAATGTGGTATATGTATACCATGGAGTACTATTCAGCTCTAAGAAACAATGGTGATATAGCACATCTTATATTTTCCTGGTTAGAGCTGGAACCCATACTACTAAGTGAAGTATCCCAAGAATGGAAAAACAAGAA